>PVIY010009858.1:0-26287 GCA_004026745.1 Myrmecophaga tridactyla | reverse complement strand
GAGCACATGGTAGTTTTTTTAATGTATCACCTTCTGGTGTTTTTTCCCTTCTACATTTATGTATGAGCCTGTGTTTCCTTATCACTAATACAGAGTAACAAATTATATGAATAGATCATAATTTACTACTTTAGTCTACAGATGATGAATATTTAGGTTGTTCTCAATTTTTTTTTTTTGCTATCATGAACAGGTTACTATGAACATTTCTGTACCTGTTCAGAAGTTCTATTTTAAAACTGAAAGCTCCACTTTCAAAAAACTGGCACAAAGTGATTTCAATGCTTTAAAGTATGATTAGGTCTAAAATGCTGAAAATTAGTTTATCTGTATTATACTCTTATGACTAATTCTACATACTGGGGGTGTTCCTGGAAACTGAAATTAATGTAATCTTACTTTTACATGTGTGTTCATTTAAACGTAAATTCGAGAATCTTCCTATATAAAGAAATACTTAAATATTTCTGCAGAGAAATAATTCTTTTATAAAATAAGTAATCCAAGGCTAGTGAATAAGCTATAGCTGTAGAACTATCAAAGCTACTTAGAGAAGATTGGTACTTTTGTATTGAATGAATGAATTCTTCTCTCTACCCCTACAGTTCCCCTCAATGTCACAATGTCCCTGAGCCCTGTGTGTTTGACATTTCTTTTGGATCCTGAGCTCCCTAACAGGTGTGTGTGGCTGTATGCAGCGTGACAATGCTTTATCCAGGGCACGCTTGGGAGGGCTCATGCTACTGAGCCTGCCGATTACTCAGCCACAAAAGGTCAGGAGTCTCCATGCCCTAGTTTAACCTCACTCAAAGTGAGGATCCAGTGTTACTGAGTCTTATTCAACAACATTTCCAAATAGAGCCTTCTTCATGTATTATATTTTCCCAGTTATATATTTCATATCCAATATGTATCTTCTCTATACAAATCAAAGCCCAGTTAAAGTCACGCCCTTTCCTATTTCTGTGTCCTCATTTATATAGAATCTCCTGCTCTAACCTCTCTTTTAAGCAGATTTGCTCATTTGATAAACATAAAAACTGGTTTTAAAAACTGAATAATAATAAAAAGGTAGATTTTGTCTTATTTAAAACACAAGTGATTACTTTCACAAACAGATCCTATAAAGGTACAAATTGTTCTGTACAAATGGGTCGAGTGCGGGAGATTGGAATTTATTCAGGTAGAATATCACGAATTTCTTCTTATACATTATGTTTTATAAGAAAAAAATAATTTCAGAGCACTGAGCATTTGATATTTGACACACATTAAACAAAATATATAAATGGTAGGAATCTAAAAGCATATGTCTTTTACTATTTTTATTATGATTCATCCATTCTACAAATAGTTTTAAAATATTAAGTACATGCCAAGCCCTGTTCTTGGTGCTAGAGATACAAAGGGGAATAAGACAGTGAATGCTCCTGACTCCAAGTGTGTCTTGGAAGGTGTCTTAATAGGTTGAAAGATAATAAACGATGTAAAAAGGTAATAGATAGCAAATCATACATTCAAGTTATATGCCTACACATATATAGTGGTTATGCATCGTGATTCGTGCTCTGAATGAAACAAATAGGGTGCTGTGATAGAGAATAAATGGAAGGAAAGTGCTTTAGAAACACAGGAAATGCTTATGAGCTTATGATCATGATGTTCTTTTCTAACAGCACAACATATATCATTTCCACCTTTTCCCTTGTTCTGATATTTCATAACCCTATTACTGATCTGGGAAGTGATTTGATAGCAACTTTCATATGCATTTTATTTGAATATCTGTTTATTAATTGGTCAATTACGAGGCATAGATATAAGATTTCATAATTCAAAGCCCTTTTGGTTCAGAGTTGCAATTATACAACTTTCACAACATAATTTATTGGTGAATTTATTGGTGGAGCCAATAAGTTGGTAAAGTGCTATATGTCTTGATGGGCTTCATTTTAAGTTGAATGAATTATTTCCATACTTTTATGCATTGCTTTGTCTCCCCTGTTAGATTGTGGGCTTCCTGAGTCAGGAAGTGGATTTAGCCCCAACGCGTGTTGTAGTTTGCTAGCTGCCGAAATGCAATATACCAGGAATGGACTGGCTTTAAAAAGGGGAATTTAGTAAGTTGCTAGTTTACAGTTCTAAGGCCGGGATAATGTCCCAATTAAACAAGTCTATAGAAATATCCAATCAGAGGCATCCATGGAAAGATACCTTGGTTCAAGAAGGCTGCTGAAGTTCAGGGTTTCTCTCTCATCTGAAAAGGCATGTGGCAAACACAGCTTTCTCTCCTGGGTTCCTTTCATGAAGCTCCCTGGGAGGCGTTTTCCTTCATCTCTAGAGCATTGGCTGATGGACTCTCTGCTTCGTAGTGCTGCAGCATTCTCTGTTCTCTCCAAATCTCCTTCATTCTCCAAAATGTTTCCTCTTTTTTAGGACTCCAGAAACTTCTCAAGATCCACCCAAATGGGTGGAGACATGTCGTCACCTAATCCAGTTTAACAACCACTCTTGATTAAATCACATCTCCAGGGAGATGATCTGATTACAGTTTCAAACATACAGTATTGAATAGGGATTATTCTGCCTCTATGAGATGGGAGTTTGATTAAAACATGGCTTTTCTACATACATCCTTTCAAACCAGCACAGCCTGGTACAGGGCTTCATGATAGTAAGGAGTAAAATATTATTGAAAGAATTACCAAGAGGAGTTTCTAAGATGAATATTAACATGGTGATCTCATATCATTGTTATGTATTTTTTGCCCCAGTAGGGCAGATGGTAAATTCTTTGTACTCTTGACTTCGAATCCTTACCCCCTCTTCACACGTGTGGAGGTTGAGGATCTTAAAAAGAAAACAAGAACAATTTCTCTGATCTTCTCATACCAAAGAGTTAGTAATAGGGAAAGCTATTTCTGAGCATTAAGGAGTAGGGATCATTTGTGTTTGGTTCTGTAATCCTTTTTATATTCTGATGAAGGCTCCTCTTCAACTGTACAGAAGAGAAGACTACAAGAGGGACTGACATAGAAGTTCCTTTGCAGATGAGTATCAATTGATTCTAGCAGATCTGCTGCTGTTGAAACAGTGGTGTCCTCAGAGCCCTGGGCAAACCAGAGCAAGGATGTACAAATGGGACAGAAAAATTAGTCAGTGACAAATAGGAACACTCCTGAGTTTTATTAAAAAGTATGATATGCCTCAGTTTCTCTCAATTTTAAGTAATTATACTAATTATGAGAGTTCTAATGTGTGCATACCTAATTAGTTGATAGACAAAAATTAAAAAAAATCAATATTTCTCTGACATTGTTTTTTTAAAGAATAAAATTGTTTTCTACAGTACGATACTTTTCATGGCAGAAAAGTGGTATAAAAATATATGTTTCCAGGGAGAAGTTGATGAGATGGGCCTTCTCATGAATTCCTAGTGGAAGTGTAAATTCATCAATTCATTCAACAAATGCTATATGCCAGCCATGGGAATATGTCAATAAGCCAAACAACACCCCTTCCATCGTGGAGCTTACATTTTAATTGGTGACATGATTGCATACAAGCATAAGTTCAGTAAAGCACATGGTAATTTATGCTAAGGAAAAGAACAAAGCACTTTAAGGGAGATGGGGAGTGTTCAGATCTGGGGAGGGGGATTGCTGACATTTGACAAAGTAGAGATGGAATTCAAATCCTTAAGACTGCATGACATTAGCTAAGGAGTCAATGCAGAAGGAGAAGGAAGAGGACAGAGAATGAAACCATAACTAATGGGTTCAATTTTCCATGATAATAGAGCTTAGATTAAGAGTATGGGCTCTGTGGTCAAAATTTCTGGGTTCAAACCCTCGTTTCAACATTGATTCTTTGACCTTGGACCATAGCATAAAATGGGGAGGTGATAGCACCTCCTATAAATATTGTGAAGATTAAATGAGACACTGCTCACAAATCACTTAGCATATAAGTTCTCCATAAATGTTAGTCATTGTTTTTGGCATCATCAGCCTCATCATAGATAGGTGATTTCTAAGGAAAGACCAATGATGGTAAAATGTACACAAATGATCTTCAGAAGGTAACAGGCTTTTGCACCCATCAAAGTACCAGGTTTCCTTCCACCCCTTCATGAATCTTTTGTATAGACCTCAGTTAACGTAGAGACATATGAACTGTATCTCTTCCTATGTTAAATTTCTTGATCTTTCTTTTATTGTAATTTTGCCATGCTTATTGTACTATCATAAGGCTATATGGGCTTTTAGATGTTTTTTTCTGTTTGCCTAAGTTTATACACGTACCCCAGCCACTCTGTGGTCTAGAGATCTGTGAGCTGATTAAAAGGAACAAGTCAGGAGAATTGATCCTTAGGCTAAGTTAGTTAAGGACTAATGACCAGGAAGCCAAAGGAATGCATGCACATCCATGGGAAACCAGAAAGGCACGTGGAAGATAGAAGTGTTCAGGGGAATTCCCTCATGGACAAGAGGAAGAGAAGGAGCCAGCAGGTAAGTGAGATGTTCTCCAGAAGATAAAGGGCAAGAAGAGGAAGACTGACCCTGAAAGGGCTGTTTGTTTGCAGTACAGGAATAAGTGATATGGTTGCATTCATTAGGGACCTCAAAGAAGGAAGCATTATTATGATTAAAACCCATTTTCCTCTCTGTTTGTTTCATTCAAATTCAATATTGCTAATTATCATGCATCCCAAATGCATGGATGTTAGCAATCAGGCAGTGAGCCTAAAGGAATTCAATACACTATCTTCATTTTGACAAAATTGCCT
Source organism: Myrmecophaga tridactyla (assembly GCA_004026745.1). Lineage (NCBI taxonomy): Eukaryota > Metazoa > Chordata > Mammalia > Pilosa > Myrmecophagidae > Myrmecophaga > Myrmecophaga tridactyla. Next base: position 21,498 of record PVIY010009858.1, on the reverse strand, counting down.
TAATAGTAAACAGAAATGGTTTCTAAACATCAGAAATGTACTTGAATGGATCCATGTTTCTTCCTCTCCATTTAAATCTTGCAGAATTACCTGCAGAATGTGGTTTCTAGGAGCTTCTATATTTTGAAACTGCAGGATCTGAAGAGAATGGCATTGTCATTGCATTTTTATAGCTGATTATCAGTAACTAAAGCTCATAGATTATTAATTTTTTTATATGCAGTATGGCAGGGTCACATTTCATTCTTTTTCCATGTGAGTATCCCATAAAGCTCATAGATTCTTATTCAGTAATAACAAATCATAGTTTTTGGTTGGTCCTACGCATATATTTACTTATTTTAAATTTGGAATTGTTTAGAGCAGGTATCTTAACCCGGAGTCGATGGACTCATAAGGGTTCAATGGAAGGGCTTCAGCAGATCTACAACCTCCATGAAATTGTACGAAAAGTTGTGTATTTGTGTTACTGTTTTTCTGAGGAAAGAGTTCAGAGACACCATAGGATTCTCAAATGGATTTCTAATCTCCCACTGATTTAATACCAACTTCCTTGGAGTTTTCTTATTAACTCTAAAACTAGCCCACTTAATTTTACAATTTATCAACTATTTAAAATGAAATATAGATCTTCAAACTTTGATGGATTAAAAATTGGAAAATCTATCAGTAAGATATTCTCACTGTCTAAACACCTGTGAGCTTCTTTAGTTACATTTCTCAAAAATTATTTATCCTAGATATTCTCTAAAGATTTTTTCCCCTCTACTTGGACCATAAGGTGCTCAATCTGGTTTTTGTTTTTTTTTTTAAACCACTTTCTCCCTCTAGCATCTGTTCTGAGTTATGACATGCATCTGAATCAACACCAAATTTTGTGGGCTTCCTCTATCCCCTTCCCAAGGGTTTTGACCTATTAAGCTGAAGGGTAGAACAGAGAGGTTTTAAGAGCTATAATAACTCACTTTTATTTGTAATAAAACACTGCTTTGCTTTATTTTAATGGATTTGGTAGAACATGTGGAGAATAGAAAGAGAAAATGTGAGACTGAGGGGGAGAAAGAAGCAAAGACAGGATTAAGGGGGAAAGTATTAAAGAAGCTTTGCTATATAGAAACACATTTACTTCTTTGGGACCTGGGCAACTTTTCAAAAGCTCATTGCTAATCTGTTCAACATATGAGTACTTCCAGTTTAGTGGATATGTTTTGTTTAATCATTTAGCAATTGCATATTTCATTTACACTAGATGCTTAGTGCAGTTCTAGTCATTGAGGAGAATAGAAGAGAAATAGAAATCACACCGTTGCCCCTTAAAGGATTTATAACTTAGGGACATTCAACTAAAAAACACCAATTAAATAGAAGAAAACACAAATTGACACAAACACACATACACATAAGCACACAGAGAGAGGGAAAGATAAATGCATATATACACATGCATAACACACAATCAAGACCGTATTTATTAAGGTTGATTTTATACGTCCTCCCTTCATTTTAAAAATGTTGAAATTATGAAACAGTTTAAACAACCAAGTGTAAAATATAACATATCAGTAAGATACCCATAATGAAGGTCAAACAGATTATCTTTTTGACATATTTTATTAAATTCTATTAGAAAATAAAATAAATGAAATGCTATAGCTACAGCTAATACCCATCCCTTTTACTCCTCCCCTCTCTAGAGGTACGTGCCATCAGGAAGTTGATGTGTATCATTCCCGCATGAGATTATGCACTTTTACAACATATGTTTACATTCCTAAGAACATTTTGGGAATTTCAAAATTTTTCATAAACGATATTATACGGTACCAATAATTTTTTTTGCTTTTTTTCCCACTGTTTTTTCTTTCACTATTTATGCATGTTGTTATGCTTAAGTGTATTTCATTCATTTTAAGTGCTATAGGATGTTCTGTCAATACATTTCTACGCTTAAAGAATAGTTAAGTTGTTTTTACCATTTTGCTAAATGACTAGTCTTTTCACAGGTGTGAAACGTCGTCTAGAATAGGTATCTAGAAGTGAAACTGCTTTGTCAAATGGCCTTTAATCCTCAACTTCACTCTCTCCAAATTGCTCTCCAAATGGATTCGCTGTAGAAATAGGCATCTGATTTCTTCATAACCTGATCTACTCTGGGGGTGATTCGTTTTACCCTCTCTGAGAGCACAGGGAGGAATCTCATTGTTGTGTTCATTTGCTTAGTAAAGTTAAACATCTTCAGATGTTTACTGACCTTTCAGGCTTCCTGTTTTAGGGACTGTTTGTTCTATCCTTTGTCCATTTTTTGTTAAATTGTTTGTTTTCTCACACATTTTTCCCAGCCTGGAACATATCCTTTGATTTTGTTCATAGTGGGTTTCGTGGAACCCAAGTTTTAAATTATATCAATCCATTAACTCTCTTTCCCATTATTTTTGTATGTTGTTGAAGAAATGCACTGCATCATAGTTTAGAAGACATGGAAGTCTTGTAAGTAGAAACTGGCATGGTTGGTGGACAGCAAGTAGACTGGCTTGATTTCAAAAAGAGAAGAGACCATAACATCTCATTTTTCCCACCTTCTTTCTTATTAGACATAGAAAATGATAATATTTCAGGCATCTTAGGATAAATGGCAGGGTTTACTCAAGGATGAAGGAGTTGTCTTCTAAGTCCAGCTGCCCAGTCCACACCAAGCCACTCCATGGCCAAGGGGATCAATATTTTGGCACACTATAACTATTTGAGACATACAACTGCACAAATTGGGAAGCTCAGCTATTTTGCTGCTAGGGCGAATGGACACTGAACTATCGATGAATTTAAATAAACTCAGAGGTATATTTTCCACTACCTCAGATTATAAACCCAACACATCTCTTTCCAAGAAACATTTCCTCCTAGGTAGCTTTATTTTTTTATATCATATCTTATGTCCATTCAATTTTTTAGGCCATTATTTTATCTGATGTAAAGCCAGGAATTTTTATTTTATTATTATTATTTTTGATCATTGCTCTCAGGTTAGAGTTCTTACTAATTGATAGGGGTGCCAGTTTGAAAGGATTATGTACCTTAGAAAAGTCATGTTTTAATTCTAATCCATTTTGTGGAGGCAGCTGTTTCTTTTAATCCTCATCCAGCATGGTAGGTTGGAAATTTGATTAGATTATCCCACAGAGATGTGGCGCACACAATTGTGGGTATTAACTTTTGATTAAAGGGAGATGTGACTCCACCCATTCCAGGTGGGTCTTGATTACTTTACTGGAATCCTTCAAATGAGGAAACATTGTGGAAAAAGATTTAGAGTCGTGAGAACCATGAAAGCCCACACAGCCAGAGACCTTTGGAGATGATGTCGGAAAATGCCCCTGGGGGAGCCTCACGTAACAAGAAGCCTGGAGAGGAAGCTAGCAGGTGTCGCCATGCTCACCATGTGCCTTTCCAGTTAAGAAAGAAACCCTGAATGCCATTGTCCTTCTTGAACCAAGGTATCTTGGACATTTCCATAGCCTTGCTTTAATTTGAACATTTCCACGGCCTCAGAACATGTAAATTTGCAACTTAATAAATTCCCCTTTTTAAAAGCCATTCATTTCTGATATATCACATTCCAGCAGCTTGCAAACTAGAACTATCCCAATTTCTTCTTTCAGGAATATTTCTAATGATCAGATTAGCTTTCAACTGAAGTATGGAGGGAATGTAGATTAAATTTACAAACAAACGCAAGTGTTCTTTATTCAGCAACTTCATTGTTTTGCAATCTTTTTTCATTATTGTTCTTGGTCAGTTCTTTACACAGTGTTGTGTCTACTCTGGAGCAAGCAACAAAACGATACATTTTAGTAAAGCAAACTATAAATGAAAAAAAGCAGTTGAGATGGATATGATTTAAAAATTGTTTGTTAATATTCTGAAAACTCACCAATATATTTACTTTGCCTTATGCTTATCTTTCTGAAGAATAAGAGGGTTAAAAGAACATTACCAGATTACTTCCACACACATCCAAAAGGTATATATATAGGAAAGTATTTGAAAGAATGAGGCCAATTGGGAAATAGGTCACTCAAAACCATCATCTTTCGTTTCCACGTGTGCTTATGGGTACCAAGTCAATAAAAATGGAATGGAATGAAAACAATTCTTAAGGTTCATCTGAGTTTAGCAAACAGTGACAGGTTCATGCTTCTCAAATAAAAGCACACATGTTATTAGGAAAACAAACCAGCTATTAGACCTCTGTAAAACATTACTACATTTTATAAAATAAACACGGACTCCTTGGCATAGATAATTATGGATTTTGATTAGCATCTAATTATCATAATTTTATACACTGATCCTAATATTTTTCACTGGTATATTTTCCAGTTAACACCATCCTTCCTCCACTTTCCACATTTGCCCAAAATAATATTATGTAGGAAATTCATAAGAAAATATACTTATATATTGCTAAAGACATTAACAATTCCTGGTATGTTTAGCAAAGAGCTGCACTTATCTATATGTTAGGAAATACATTGTTTTGAATATAGTTTACTTTAGTATGGCAATTGCCTAGGCAATCAACTGAAGATTTCGAAAACACACCTACTGCCCCCACCCTCCTCACTTAAAACAACCTCTGGCCATTTATATTATTTAAAAACAAAACAGCAATCCATCTGATATTTAACCTATCACCGGAATGTCAGGAAATATTTTCAGTTTCTCCAGTTGTGTTTCCAGTAGATGAACCACATCTCAACATTTCAGATGAAAACGGAAGCGTGGTAAAGGGATCAACAACATCAGCTACACCTGGGAACTTGTCAGAACGGCAGCTTTCAAGCTCCATAGCTGACCTACTGAATCAGAAATTGCAGAGGTGAGGCCCAGTGGTCTGTTCTGACAAGCCCACTCAATGATTTTCCTACAAGCTCAAGTTTGAGAACCACTGTATCCGTTCGATGATTGGGAAAAGTGTGCTGCCAAACACGTATCAAGACCTAAATATTTATGTCTATTCTTAATTCCTACGAAGGACATGGCCATATACTATATTACTTTAACATTATTACATCAGTCAGAGAAAACCTGGCTGCCCTAGCATTCATTCTACAGCCTGTGATGCCATGAGCTCCCTTTGAAGTATATCTCACTGTGATGATTTTAACTTGAAATCACTTAATAACAGAAATAAAAGGGAAAATCTAAGAGGATTCTGAATTAGCTAGTAGAGAAAACTGGAAGCCAATTTCCTACTAGATTTTTCAGAATGTTCATAATACATATTAACCTAAGGCCCTAAGGCATCATAAAGTTCCCTCTGATATCATAATCAAATAATCATTGATGGAAAGAACTTCTACCTAAAGCCTCGATCGTATTACATAGACCTGCTTAGTTTGAGATTGTTAAGCTTAACCTAAAATTTAGTTTAATACACATAAAAAGATTTAAAAAATATTATTACAAGTTTTGAGTAATGTTATATTTCAGAAATAACAAATGAGAAGGAGGCCTTGCCTTGTGTCAAAATCCAATATTAGGTCTAAATACAGAAAATTAGCAGGAATTTAACTAAATCTGTATGATTTAGATTTATAAATCTAATAATTAAAGCAAATTGATCTATAACTAAAACAAAATGTATATATATATATATATGTATGCATATATATTGCTAACAGTCAATCAAACTTTTCAAAAGCAGAAGCAAACAGAATTTCTCTTCTGGCAGGGAATAGGTATAAGATGAAGCAGAGTAATGACAAAGACTGACTCATTACTTCTGAAATAGAGAGGAAACATCCTTCTCCCATCCCATCTCAAACCCCACTAACTGCATAGACAGAGCCGGGGCTGAAAGAAGGGCATGCTGTGCAGCGGGTTGCGTTAAGAGAAAGGAATTCTAAACCTACAAACTGTGCAGCTGCGATCCCAAGGCAGCAGTTAGAGTGGCCCCTTACCTTACCAATCACCTGGAATTGGCATCACTTCAACGCCTGACTTCAGGCTGCCAAGGGAGTCAGGATGGAAGGGGTGGGCTACTCTCTGCAGGGAGACACCCAGCATTTCCACATTTCTGCATGGTCAGGCCCTCCTGAGCCACAACCAGCAACGTGGATGAAACAATGAGTGAATGGTAAACAAGCTTTAGATGTTGAGGGTAGGGAAATACCCAGGAGAAGTTGACAGATACATCTTTCCCAGAGTCATTTATCTGCCTTTCAAAGTGTTGCAGCAACTTAGGGACCTTCTCCTTCTCTTGCAGGAGAGGATTTGTTTACATTAGAGAGCAAAGGTTTCTCTTCCTGCTCAGGAGGGGGTGAGGGAAATCTATGCAACAATTCCTATACAAGTTCTAAGATTCTTAATTTCCCCCTATAGGCTCCTCATACCCCTCCTACATAAAAAGTAATATGGTATCATCATAGTACCCCAAAAAGGAAATGGGACATAGAGAACAGCACTGAGATTGCTATCTAAGTCAGTAATCAGTCTGCCTCTAATTCGGAAAACTTGTGTTTACAGTCAGGATAAAATAAATACAGATGTCAAAAATATCACTCTTCCTCTGTGCAACAGAGGTTCATCAACTTCTTTGGCAGAGCAATCTTAATGCACGTACCTTAATAAATTGGATTTATTTCCAATCAGGTATGAAATGACTTTGAAAAGTTATGCCATAAAACAATTGTCAATACAGTCAAAGAATGGCAGAAAATACAGACCATGTTCTCTAATCACAGTGGAGTTCAGCTAAAATCTGTGACGAAAATGATACAAGCAAGTGCAGATATTTGGAATGTTTTTCTTTTAAAAAATATTTCCAAATAACCCATGCAGAGAGAAGGTCATGGTAGATTTTTTAAAAATGAGGAATAATAATGGTGAAAAGATAAGGTTATAATCTGTAGGATGCAATTACAGATATTTAGACTGAAATTTATAACCTTAGAGGTATTTAAGAAGAAAGTCTAAAATTTAATGAGCTAAAGATCCAACTTTCAAAGTTGAGAAAAAGAAGAAAATAACCTCCAAAAAAGTAAACAGAAATCTGAGAAGTCATTGAAATGGAGAACGAAAATAAAACTGAAGGCAACAAATTTGAAATTGGTAGTTAAAAAAATAATTTCTCAACTGGCAGTATTGACTATGGAAAAAAGAACAAACAGTTGTCAATACTAGGGATATAAAGTTCTAAAGATGTACCAGATCCAAATTGAATGTTTTTTTTTATAAAGATCATTAAAGGAAGTGTCTCAGTAATTTAAAATCTTTCTAGAAATAGAACGTAAGGTCTAGACGCTTTTACAGGTGATTTCTACCAAATGTTCAAAGAGTAGATAATTCTAATATTGCATAAAGTCCTTCAGGAAATAAGAAAAGAGAGACCCTCCTTTCATGATACAAGAACCAGATGCAAACAATATGAGAAAAGAAAATATCCCATATCACTGGTTCCCCTAATGCATAAGCACATTTTAATCCTTGGAAGATGTACGACTAAGTAAATGTTTAAGTAAATAAAACCATAACGTTAATATTTTTGCGTTAAAGATTTCTCAATATTTGGTATTTTATGTATCTGTGATGTTTAAAAGGATGAGATCTATGCAAGTAGCAAGTCAACATTGTAGTTTTGTTATTGAATAAAAGATTTAGATTTCTAATTTTAATATGAAGTATTAGTGCACATATAGCATGGAAGCATATAAAAGAATTAAGAATCATATTTGTTAGAGTTATAAGAATTACTTAAGTACTCAGCATATTTTCAAATTTTTAAACAGTGAAAGCACTTTAAAACAAATAGACTATATCAATATTATATATGGACTTAAATTTTAGGAATGTGCCTTTGGCTAAGTTTATAAAAAAGGCTACAAACTAACCAAAAGCTTCATAGATTAACATTCACTGACATATAAATAGAACCATATTTAAATGATGAGGCCAAAGGATAAAGGAAGAACTCAGCTTTTTTTTCCCACGTGGGCAGACACCAGGAATCGAACCCTGGTCTCTCGCATGGCAAGTGAGAACTCTGCCTGCTGAGCTACCGTGGCCCGCCCAGAACTCAGTTTTTTGATAAATTGAAAGTCAATGCAAAGATATAAATAATCTTTTCCAAGCACAAAAGCTACTTTAAGGGTGCTTGGGTGGTTTAGTGGTAGAATGCTCGCCTCTCATATGGGAGATCCAGGTTTGATTCCCAGACCATGCATAGCAACCCCCATCCCACCCCACCCCCCCAAAAAAAAAACACCAGCTATTTTAAGGGGCATCTGAACAGAAACAGGAATGGTGGTGATTTTCACCCAGTATGCCTGGGTGTGGTTGTCTGATTCGTCCCAGGCCATGTTGGTCCTGAATGTTTCATCTATGGACTGGGTAATGTTCAGGCTCTGATGCCTGCTAACTGCTGCCGTTATCACCTAGGTAGGAAAATTCCACAATATTCAGAAGTCAATTCTACTCCAATAGGTCAATAGAGGCAATTTCAATACAAACCCTAGCATGTTTCATGGTACCTTACCAAGCTAATTTAAAAATGTATATGAAAATGAAAGGTCAAGAATATTCAAGATACTTCTACAAAACAAGGTGGGGATCTTGCGCTACCAGATATTAAAAGTTATTATAAATGCGAGCGAGGCCAGACAGAAAATTCTTGTGGCCAAACTCTTTACTGTGCTCAGACAGGGCAGTGTCAGGGTTTGGAGATTCCCCACCTGAGGAGGGAGGACAGCGTCGGCACCACCTGGGGTGTTGTCTGAGCCAACAGTCGGTGAGAAGGGCTTCCCACAGGGTGCGAGGCTGGGCTACACCCTCATGAGGACCAGGCAGGATGAGCCCGCCATTCAGGGAAGTTGGGGAGCCCCTGGACTGGTAGAGAAACGAGATTCTGTGGCTGGACTTGATGGGACAAAGGCAGAAATTCTCCCTCCACATAGGATTGTTCTCTAAACCCTGCCCTCTAAAACACATCCTAAGAAGACAACTGGACAAGCGAACAAAGACAAATGTTTAAGGGGCTTTGTTGCAGCTTATTTGTAATTTCGAAAAACTGGAAATAACATACAGGTGCATCAATTTAGAACTGATCAAGTGAACAACGGCTTGACCTTTCAGTGGGTTTCTCAACAGGTGTGAAAGGAATCATGAAGACCTGTATTTATCAATGTGGAAAGTTGATATATAGCCATAGGTAGATAGGTATTTGCGTAGAGAACCATCTGTAAGGCCATTCACCCAGCTGGACCAAAGGTTATTACTGGTGGTGGAATTTAGAGTGCCTTTTTACCTTCTTCACACTTTACTTGCTGTTTACTTTTATTGTGACTATATATTATTTGTATAACCAGGAAAATAATGGTATTTAATATGCAAAAATATTTATTAATTTTTGCATATTGATATGCAAACATAATTTACATTTTGGAATAAATAAAATCTGCTATTCACGTTTTTGAAACTTAAAAAAAACAGCTATCAAATTTAAGACCACGTGATATTGGCAGAGGATAAACAACAAGAGCAATGGAATAGAATTGAGTCAAGAAACAGTTTCCTGTGCATAGAAAGCTTGTATATGAGAGAAGATCAATGGGGAAAAAGACCATTTGACAGCCAACCATGTATCAGTTGGCTGTCAAACGCAAAAATGCTGAAAATGGATCCCTACCTATACACCGTATGTAAGAAATTAATTGCAGGTGAAGTAAAGACCTAAATGTGAAAGAAAAATTATATATATAAATCTTTTGTATGCTATATGGCGGGAATCACACTTCATTCTTTTCCCATGTGAATATCCCGTTATTACAGCACCATTTGCTGAATTTTTGTTTTTGTCTGTTTGCTTGCTTGTTTGTTTTATTTGGGGGAAGTGCATGGGCCAGGAAACAAACCCAGGTCTCCCGTATGGCAGGCAAGAATTCTACCACCAAACTACCTTTGCACTCCTCCCCACCCTTATATATATTTTTAAATAGGATGATATGTGTATTAGTTTCCTAGCTTCTAAAACAAATACCGTACGATGCGATGACTGAAACAGTGGGAATTTATTGCGTCATGGCTTTGAGACTAGGCAACATCTATAACTGAGACAGTAACAAGGCAATGCTTTCTCTGTGAAGACTGTGGTGCTTTAGGGCTTGTTGCTGGGGACAGGGCCCTTTGGCTTTTCTGCCACGTGACAAGGCACATGGCAGCATCCTCTTCTTTCTCTTTTGAGTTCCATTAACTTTCAGCTTCTGGCTGCTCCCTGTGGCTACTTCCCTCTGTGCCCAATTTCCTTTGTGTTATAAGACTTCAGCCATGTTGGATTAAGGCCCACCTCATTCAGTCTGGGCATACCTTAGCTAGTAACATCTACAAAGGTCTTATTTACAAATGGGTTCACACCCACAGGACTGGGGTTTGTGACCTGAAGATGCTTACTGTGGGGGAATAATTCAATCCCTCCCCCCAAAATATTAATGACTCCAAGTAGAGCATAATCTCTTACATAAAAAGCACCAACCATAAAGGAAAATATTAATAAATTTGACTTGTCAAAGTTACAGGCCTTCTTAAAAGGCCCGATTAAGAAAGTGAAAAGGTAAATGAAAAACCAGAAGATATTTTCAATACATAAAATTGTCAGAGGAATAGCATACATATTATATAAGGAAATCACACCAATTAGAAAAAAAATTCAAGCAACCTAAGAGTAGAATGGAATTGAGATATGAATGACATTTTACAGAAGAGGGAAAAAATAAAAAGAGTCTCAACCTCATTTGTATTCCTAGAATTCAATATTAAAACCAAAATTAGAAGGAATTTTTCACCCACTAGTCTGTAAAAATCAAGATTTCAACAATATAAGTGTTAGCACGTTGGTGGAGCAATACAAATTCATGTAGGGTTGGGAGCATAAATTGGAACAACCACTTTGGAGAACAATAGGGCATTATATAATCAATCTGGATATAATCATTTTACCCAGAAATTACACCCTTAAGCACAGGCATATATATCCTTAGTACCTAGCCTCTCATGTGATTCTTCACTAAAAAGAGTCAGAATCCTTGGAGTGGAGCTGATTCCATGACTTCATGTTGTGAAAATCAAGATAGTTTAGGATGATTTTTTTCTTTTTCTTTTTGTGCCGAATAGCAATATAGGGGTTAGTTTAAGGGGACCCTCTTTGGCCAAGTTGTGATAATTTTAGTATTAATTCTGTGCAATAATGGCAAACACTAGGAGGTATGCTAAAGGAAAGGTGGACATGAGTTTCTATATATAAAGGAACACCTAGGCTGAAAAACCTTTTAGGGAAAAATGTCACACAAAATTGAGTAACAGTACTACAATATAGATGGGCGGGATGGGATCGCTTCAACTCAGATTTTGTAATGAAATCTATGAGAGATGTTTTGGTTAAAAATGCACATAGGGTGATGTGTGGTTCAGTGATAGAATGCTCGCCTTCCATGAGGGAAACCCAGGTTCAATTCCTGGACCATGCACACACACCCACCCCCGCACAAAAAAAGAGCACATAAGGGAGGTGAGTAATAAGCCAGATTATACCAAAAAAAGGAGGGAGGGGGATCTTGAAGATTCTTATTTCTAAAAGGAGAGGCCCAACTTAGTAAATGCCAGCTCAGGTCAAATAATTCCAGAAGATTCCACCAAGACTCTGTTCCAGTCATTGATTTCTAAAGGAGAACTGAATCCAATATGGTCCTGAATGTTCAACCAAGTTTTCTTGACCGTCCTGCTAACATGCTAATTCTACCTCAGTACTCCTTGTTTTCAATAATTTGATCTTACTACCTCCAGAAAATGGGAAATCTGGTAAAAATTGAAAAGAATAATAACTGAGAGTATGTATATTGGCTTAGTACATGTAAGAAAAACCTTGAAATCATTGTGCACCTTCAACTGTGCTTTATTTATTCTTTTAAACATGCTACCTTCAAGAGAATACACTTTACTGAATTTTGAAGTTTGCTTTATTAGATTTACAAGGGTTACATACATGCTTGGAAACATTTAGGTGTATAGATTTAATCAGGTAAATATGGAACTATAGTTTGAAATGTCCAAAGAGAATTAATTAATCTTCTTTGTAAATGCTGTTAACTGTCTAGGAGAATATAATCTGTCAAATTAATTAATTAATTTGGCATTTATCAAAGTGAAAGTGAATTGTTTTCCTCTTAACACAAAATCACTAGATTCATAAGAAAAATAAGCAGCTTAGTGATGTGAACTTTAAAGCTTAATTAAAATTAGGTATTTTAAATACACAACTTTAATCAAATTCCAAAGCACAAGTAATTGTAAATACTCACTTCTCTGTACTAAAATACCCCTTTAAATACTTTAAAAAATTGTTTTAACCCATTCATAATTTGAAGGCTGCAGCCAATCAAATACAGTGGTATTCCATGATTTTGTAAGATACAGAGATCTGAAATTGAATCTCAGCTCTGCTACTTGATAGATTTGTGATTAGGACAAGTTACTTAATTTCTCTGAGCTTCAAGAATGTTCAACCTGAACATGAGGTCTTAACTTTCTAGGATTGCTGGAACAGAGTTCTGCAGGTTAGTTAAACAACAGAAATTCATTCTCTCACAGTTTTGGAGACTAGAAGTCAGAATCAAAGTGCTAGGAATGGGGCAGGCTTCCTTTGAAGTCTGTAGAGTTCTGATTGTGGCCAGCCATCTGATAGTCCTTGTCTTGGGACATAAGTCATCTCTGCCTCCAACTCATGTTCATTGCTGTCTCTTTTTCTAGTATCTTCCTTACTTCATCCAGATTTCATCTGCTTTTAAAGGTACCACACATTGGGATTTACCCCAATCCAGTTTTGCCTCTTCTAAGCTAATAACAACTTCAAAAACCCTATACAGAAGTAAGCTCACATTCACAGGACCAGGAGTTAGGACTTGAACATGCCTTTTTTGTGGGGACACAATTGAATCCATACGGGTTGGGGATGGTAGTAGTACCTACATCCTTTTGATGATTACTGTAAATGGCTTGTTTTAGATCCTGGTAAATGGCAAGCGTGCAAATGGAAGATCCTAGAATAATATACAGTAGAAGGTGTAAATGTCCAGTAAGAGCTAACCTAGTGAGAAAGACTTTGAAAAGGTAGGTGGATAAAATGTACATGATTAGAGAGGAGAAAGCAGGGAGTTCCAAAAATATGCTCAGAGGTAGGAAAACACAAAGTAAATTTGAAGGTCTGTAAACCGAAAGTTTTACCAAAGGTTTATGTTGAGGAAATATTTATGAGCAAATGAATTAGCTTCAGATTGTACAGGACCTGGAGTAAGAAAGGAGTTTGAGTTTAAACTACTTAGTCAATAATGGCTTAGACATTTAAGGCTGTCAGGCAGAAACAGCTGAATACTTAATAAACTGAATACTGGAAATAGATATAAATGGAATGATTGCCAAAATGATATTTATTAATAGACTAAAATATATGGATATGAAAAATTGCTTCCCCATGGCATATTCTAAGAACAAAATTAAGTTTTATTTGGCAGTAATCCATTTAAACATGCATAACATTGCAACTATTTAATGAGTTTTGTTTTTAAAGATGACAAACGTACTTTGTTCCTGTTTTAGAGATTTAAATGATTTTATCACAGAGCTACTAACTAATATAAAAATAAACTAATTCTAAATGGTAGAGTCCTGAAGAAAAAGTGTCATTAGATTTAGCTATGACCTCAGAAAATAGTCCTGAAATATGATTCTTGTCTTTTTCTTTGCTTTAGGAAATGTAATCCCTTCATATGATGATATAATAATATGTTGCCTCAACATGGGATGTTTAAAACTGAAATTGTTCCATGCAGAGCCATAAAGAATTAATCTGGCATCCTTATTATTTTAGAAATAAAAGAAAGAAGCTTTTAAAGAATAAAGGAAGTTGATTGTTGAAAACAAAAATCTACATTAACCTTACTTTGAGAGATTAATTCTTTACACAGCACTGATTTTCTTAGGAGAATAATGTTTAGTTTTAGAACAGAGGAGTTTTGTCCACATTATTATTATTATTATTACTATTATTGTTTTTATCATACTGCTATATGGAATTTCAAAAGCCAGCAAATTGAAAAGCAAACTGAGTTCGCTGGTATGTTTTCAGAACATGGAGGAAACTTTAGCCCGGTGGTTCTCAAAGTGTGGTTTCTATACCAGCAGCAGCAGCACTGGGAAGTTTAGAGATGCAAATTCTTAGACTCTACCTCAGACCTACTGAATCAGAAACTCTGAATATGGAACCCTATTAATAATCCTTTCAGAAAATTCTGGTGCATGCTAAAGTTTGAGAACCACTGACTCAGCCTATTTATCTCTGAATTAGAGATTTTTCAATGAACTTTAAAAATTGTCATGTGTACTTAATACAAGGAATATAAATTTCCTACTTCAAACATTATTTTCCATTCAGCCCAATCAGCATGTTATAATTCCTTGGCTTTTTTATTTCTGCTGTTCATATAAACCAAAGAAACTTAAGTAGATACCTGCTAATTTAAAAATGGTTTCTAAATAACTCCTCACCAGACCAGTGTTCTCGTATGCTTATGAACACAAGTAACATGAATAACTCAAATGTAATCATGAATGTATGAATAATTTTGTACATAAAAAATTGCTGAGGAAGAGGGAATAGTTCCATTCTGTTAGCAAATCCTATTCTATGAGATCCATCCATTGCTTCTATGTCAGATAACCTGGCACTCATTTGCATAATGGTGATATGAAGCTGTGCTTCCTTGCAAAGTATAAAGAGGAGCAGAACATACCTTTCTTTCATTAATTCAGGTGTGACATCTATTCACTGGTACCTCTTGTCATGCCTTTTATGAATACACACATAACTCCCTTGCTAAAACCTTTTAAATCCAGGGACCATGAGTGTTGGTATCCCAAGCTAGAATTAGTACATTTTTCCCCTAAAGAAACAATTTTATCAATTGTTTGATGCCGGTAACATGAAGTACTGTATTTCAGATACAATACGGGCTTCGTCAACTGGCTTAGGAACCCTACAAACTTAAAATGTTTCTCTGAGGAAAAGAATGTCCAAATGGAAAACCTTGCCAAAAAGAATTCCTTATCTTGGGACCACTATGTTCCAACCCAGCATTGTCCAAAGAAATATATTGCTAGCCACATATGTAATTTCAATTTTTCTAGCAGGCACATTAGAAAGGCAAAAAGAAGCAGTCGAAATAAGTATTAATAATAAATTTTGTTTAATCAGATACAATTGGAACATTATCAAGTCAAAATGTAATCAATATGAAATGATTAATGGTTAATTTATACTTTTTGGTATTAAATGTTTGAAATCTGGCAAGCAGTTTATGCTTAGAGCGTGTCTCAGTTCAGACTAGTATGGTACTGTAACTAGTGGCTATTGCATTGAACATCTTAGTTCTAGTCTCAGAAACAAGATGATTTTTGTCTTAATTTCCCAGCTACTAAAACAAATACCTTCCAATGGGTGGGCTTAACAACAGGAATTTATTGGTTCATGGTTTCAGAGGGAAGACAGCTTGCTTCCATCTCGGTAGATATCTTTTGGCTGGCCAGCAGTCTTGGAGTTTCTTGGCTTTTCCATCACATGACAATGTACATGGCCATGTCTTCTCCTTCCTCTTCCAGGTTCTGTTGACTTCCAGCTTCTCCATTGCTGCCTATGGATTCCTCCCATGTCTAATTTCCTTTGCTTTTAAGGGCTTCTGCTATATTGGATTAGAATCCACCCTCTTTCTGTTGGGCACTCCTGAACTAATAACATCTTCAAAGTTCCATTTTACGAATGGGTTCATACCCAGAGGACCAGGGATTGGGACCTGAACATGCCTTTTGTGGGGAACATGATTCAATTCCCAACAATCTTCCAGAGACATGAGAAAAAAATGAAAAAAAAATTGATTTACTATATCCATTAACCAAGTTAAGCTATCCTATAAAATGGCATGCCTTTCTATCTGACTAAAATATGGAAGGACTTTAGACTATATATCAAAACAGTTTGTTTTTTTTTTCCGGGGGAGAGGGGGGAGGTTGGGCCTAAAGGGTTAAGTTGTTAAAGAAATGCTCTTTTTCTATCATTCTTGAATATATGGTAGATGTTCATATACCTGAATTTACTTCGGAGTGTTTTTACTGAGCCAATGTCATTTTACTATTTCCATAGCTCCATAACTATTGAAGCAATATGATATTTATGTAACTATTTCTATATTATGCTAATAAAGACAAGGAAATTTTCTTAACTAAGCTATGGTTATAGTTGCTTTTTACAATTGGGCTCACTTTAGAAGAGGGATAATCAAATGGAATTTTGCTGAGTTGTACTGAACATTCAGCTCAAGGATCTGATATCCATAGCCATGAATATTTCAAACTTATCTTGGCCAAATTCTCCTCTTTGTCTCCCTGGGTAATTTCTCTGTAGGCTTCCAATAGACTGAATTTCTTTATCCTTTGCATGACAGATATCTTAAATCTTCCTCTTTAGTTTGAATTGTGTCTTCAACATTTTGTTCTCCTAAGTAATGAGATTTTGACACTTTCTCTGAACATCCTTTATCCAGTTGTGCTCTAGAAAGTTTGTACTGTCCTTTTATAAATGTGGTATATTTAATAAGATCAATTTTTTAATCTAAAAGAGAGCTTAAATTTTTACAAAATATACAAAATTTATTTCTACATTTTAAAGTGATAGTACATTTAAATTTTTGGAAATCGTATTTGAATTTTTGCCATCATATTTTCTCTGTTATTAACAGATATGTTAACTTTTGAAGAAGCTACAAAAAATATGTAGTTTTTTTAAGGAATTAAATAAATCTTACTCAACTAAGTGGTGTTGAAAGGACCTCGAATCATAACACTTGACAAGAGAAACTCAAAGAACAATCCCTGCTCAAAAAATTATGCTATTCTTCATTTTAAAATATTTTCCTGTGTTTATATTGTGGTGAGTCATCTCTCAGTCACAAATTTCCCCTCCACAACCCTCTGATATTTTTCAGTGAGAAAATGCTATTTGGTTGAAGAGCCATCACCAAACTCATTAAAAATGAGTAACTATAGCAACCTCAATATCACATCCCACTCACTCTGAAAAAGAAATAATGGCAAAATATGTTGAGTTAAAGCAAAAGGAATAGAAGAAAGGAAAAAAAAAACCAGGCATGATGTTCAGTGCTGAATTTTGAGCTACCATGTGAAATAGAATGATCAACTATATATTCCCCCCAAATCATAACCCATTGTCCCAATTTCTTTCCAATCAGGTTTGTTGTGTGGTTTTCATTTTCTTTTTTTTTTCTATATATTTTTAGAAACCTTTCAGCTCTGTACTGTTGTATACCATTTTGGAACTCCCATGCATACAGATGCTTCTGTTGTTTTGACCGTAGGCTAGTATCTCTTTCTTCTATTAAGAAATATTTGGCCTTATCTTAAATCTGGAAAGAAACCTCTAACATTCTGAAGAGGGATAATTATAAGCATTATGCTTCTAGTCTAGTTCTATTTTTCATCCTTCCAAATAGCAAAGAATCCAGACCATAGATGGCTTCTCTATCTCTTTGAAGATCCAACTGACATTTTTCCACCCTGTTCAAGGACTTAGAATTTTAGACCTGACAAAGACATCAATATTTAAACCCTTAGCTAACAGAGAACTCAGACTCCAATAATACTCCCTACATTCTGATGGGATTCTTTCAAAATACCCAAGCCCTTTTGCAAATGGACTCATTAAATTCAAATGTATTCTTTCCCCAGATCTATAAAAGTCCTTCATATTATGAAACATTAGGGAAGTTATGCATTTGCACTCTACCAATGATTCCAAATTTCCCAAATTTGGACTTTTATTTCCTAAGAGAGTGTCAGACAACTGGAGTATTGCCTTCCCTATTCCTCCTGCTGGGAACAACAATCTCTCCTTTGAGATGGAGAAGAATAATAGTATTTATTTCGTCCTCCACCCATACACTTGCACCATGCTCAAGCCCGTCCGTGCTTTTGGATGGCATGGAGAAGCAGGTTTACATCTTAACAAACCATCACAGTAGTTTTTTTTTTTTTTTCATTAGCTATGAAAAATATTGGTGAGGTTAAAGTTTCCTCCTCAAAAAACGGGCAGATAATCATGATCCCTTTTGCTGCTTCGGAGAGACTTCTATGTAGGGATGCTGCAATCTGGAATGTCATTAGTCTACAGGCTATCAGAGGCTATCTGGAAAACCTTTCTTATTCTTTCAATTCCATTTTACCTTACAGTGTACAGCCCTGTACATACCATCATTAGACAGACATTTTGTAGGTGAAGTCTTTTCATCTTCAGGATTTCCCCATCAACATGCAAACCGCCCTCAGAGGGCCATGAAACAGGAATGCTAAGAGGCTGTTTAATAGGCGGAATCCTGAGGAAGCTGCACCCCTCAGCTCAGGATTCCATTACCTTGGAAGAGAATTTGAAACTGTGCCTTCCGCCCTGGAGGCAAGCAAGCTGGTATGTACTAGGGCCCAGGCAGAGTAAAGGAATCGGCAGGGTGTAAAGCAGAGAAGCAGATCCAAAAGCTCAATGACCATGAATCAAATAGTATGAATGAGTCATCTGTCATCTGAGAATACTCTTCTCATTCATGGTTGGAGAGAAGTGCAGCATGGTGGAAAAATAGATGGCTTGCATTCAAAAGAGCTGGACTTGAGGCACTCGACTAAATGAGCAGTATCATAACTTGGAGCTCAGTTCGGGATTTTAATTCCAGCACTATATTTACCAACCACGTGACTTTGGCCTCAGTCACTCTGCCCCAGAGTAGAGGTGACAGCTGTACCTTTCTCAAAGGGCTATTTAGAGGACTGAATCAGATAAACGTGTGAAAAGTGCTGGGGAAAAGGTTAGTTACTGTGACTGTTACTATTATTCTTATCACTACAACCCACCTACCATTTATGGAGTCCCTACTACATGTCAGATACCATTCTAAGCACTTTACTTGACTTAATTTAATCTTCCCCCTTCCTAACATCAGTAGGTAGGTTCTTTAAAAATTCCCATCCCACTGATGAAGAAACTGAGGCTCAGAGATATTAAGCAACTTGCCCAAGATTTTACACTTGGTGAAAGATAGAGCCTGGGTCTGACTCACACAGTTGTAACCCAGAAATCAGGATTTAAGGGATGATTTTAATTACTGAATCATTATACAGATATTCCTTTTTGCTTTCTGGTATAATGGCAGAGGGAAATTCCTGAAATCTCTAAATTGTAATCTGGCTGCCTTGATCTCTGCTAATGATTGCATAGCCCTTACCTTCTGCCCCTGTGATGGTAAAAACCTTGTGACTAACTTTCATTTGTGCCCAGGTTTTCAACTTTAGAGTCTTGTAATCACTAAAGACAGCCCCTGATGCTTATTAATGAAGGGTCTTGGGTCAGCCCAGAACTAACCGAGACTGGATTTAACCAAAGTGGGCCCACCGGGCATATACAGTAGCTTAGACTTTAACTTGCAAGTCACCTATACCTCATTCTGCCATTTTCTTACTGCCAGGCATAGGGTTGTTAAAGGATTCCACATGAGACAGCAAGTTAAAGCTTAAGGGGTTTATTGCTAGAGAGAAAGAAACAGAGTGAAAGCAAAGGAAGAGCAGGCAGGTGGGAGCCAGCAAAACCTGCTAGCAAAAGGAAAGGAAAAATGGCCCCGACTTTCTTTCTGACAGTTTGTGGTCTTAAAGGAAAAAAGAACATGCCAAGAGGGGTGGGAGGAAAGGTGTGGCTGCAGGCATCGCCAGGAGATATCAGGCTGGTGCACATCATGACTTCAGGCTCATGGCCTCTGGTCCAGCCTCTGGCAGGTGGGGTGTTGGCTTGTCTGTGCTCGTTTGTCATCAGGTCCTATCAGAGGAACTGCTGAGGGAGAAAAACTGAAGAGGCCCCCATGCCACAGAATCCATTTTGTATGCTAAGTTTTATTTTCTGGGACCTGACACTTACATCTGTTGCATGACTAAGCATGGAATCAATCTGTGCATGCTCAATAATTAGATCACCTCTAATGACATCATCTGGGGCCTCTGTGCTCATTACCCTAAACCTTTCCCAGCTTTTCCTCTAATAAAGCTGTGAAAACGAGTGCAGTTCAGGGGGACAGATTTGGGGCCGCTGGGCCATCTGCCGTCCTACTATGTGCCTAGTGATAAACTCTTTCTCTCTCTGAAACCCCCGTGTCTTAGGAATTCGTTGTGGAGCACATCAAGCAAAAGGACACACGGCTTTTGTCCGGTAACAGAGCTGACACCAGAGCCAGCGCTAACACTTATGCTGTACTTCTGCTAATGTTTTCCTTACTTCTTGCTATATTATTGTTACTACTAAATGTTATACTCTTGGGAATTTAAGTATCATTTTTGATAACTCCTCAAAGACTCAGTATCCTCATAAGTATGCTAAGGATACATCTAGCCCCACAAGTTTGTTGTGAGGTTTTAAAGAAATAATGTGTTTATGCTAAAACAATAAATGTGCATATGAATCACCCGGGGCTCTTGTTAAAATGCAGTTAATGATTTAGTAGGTCTGGGATGGGGCATGAGATTCTGTATTTCTAACAAATTCCTAGGTGATGCTGATGGTACAGAAACCTCACTTTGAGTAACTAGATGCTAGGAAACTCTCGGAAAATCTGCACTTCTGCTTTGAGGCCATGTGACAAGTTTTCCTGTATCTTGGCACAGGGATCTTGATAAATATTACCAGCATTTTACTATGGCAGAGTTCTGCACAGACCTGGCCACTCCATTATTGAAAAATATTTTATATGTTATAAAAAGATAAAGAATGGGAGTTTGAGATGCTGCACACACACACACACAAAGTTTCATCTGATTTGTCCTGAGAAATTAAACATGCCACTACTTTGCCCTTTTCCTGCTAGAGAAAAGGGTCTTCCCAAATGAGAAAATTTTTAATTGAATATAATCTTTATCAGTTATATGTGACATAGAGGAAGCTTTGACATCTTGTCCCTTGGAAATGGTAACCAGGTGCCACCTAAAGAGATTGTATTTATGGATGGAATTATCTGGTTCCTCTCTCCAATCCTTCTTCTTTAAAGGCTGCAATGGGGGAGCATTTCAATGTTCACACTTTTGAAATGAAAGAAGCAACACCTGAACAGAGGGCTGAGGGTAATTTTGAGCCCATGTTGTCTTGCTAAAAAATAAAAAATAATATCTTTGCTAAGAAAACAAGCCCTTTTAACTGCTGTACACTCCTTGGAATTCTGAATCTTTCATTTCCTGTCTTATTTAAAACAAAACACACAAAGCAAACAAAAAGTTTATTAATTCAGGATCTCACAGGGAGAAGGGGGTTTCCTTGAACTGTGGCTAATCATTCCTCTAAAATTATTTATGAAAGTTCTTAAGGAC
>PVIY010009857.1:0-70929 GCA_004026745.1 Myrmecophaga tridactyla | reverse complement strand
AACATAAGCATTGAAGAAAGAAAGAAATGGGAACTCCTCAAAATTAAACACTTTTGTGCATCAAAGAACGTCATCAAGAAAGTAAAAAGATACCCTATACAATGGGAGACAATAGTTGGAAACGATATATCAGATAAGGTCTAGTATCCAGAATATACAAACAGATTGTTCAACTCAACAACAAAAAGATAGCCAACCCAATTACAAAATGGGCATAAGACTTGAACAGATACTTCTCAGAAGAGGAAATACAAATGGCCAAAAGGCACATGAAAAGATGCTCAATTTCCCTGGCTATTAGGGAAATGCAAATCAAAACCACGATGAGATATCATCTCACACCCACCAGAATGGCCATTATCAATAAAACAGAAAATGATGAGTGCTGGAGAGGACATGGAGAAAGAGGCACACTTATCCACTGTTGGTGGGAATGTAAAATGGTATAACCACTGTAGAAGGCAGTTTGCTGGGTCCTCAGGAAGCTAAGTATAGAATTGCCATATGACCCGGCAATACCATTGCTAGGTATCTACTCAGAGGACATGAGGGCAAAGACACAAACAGACATTTGCACACCAATGTTTATAGCGGCATTATTTACAATTGCAAAGAGATGGAAACAGCCCAAATGTCCATCAGCAGATGAGTGGCTAAACAAGCTGTGCTATATACATACGATGGAATATTATGCACCTGTAAGACTAAGTCATAAAGCATGTAACAGCATGGATGGACCTTAAGAACATTATGCTGAGTGAGATTAGCCAGAAACTAAAGGACAAATACTGTATGGTCTCACTGATATGAACTAACATTAATGAATGAACTTGGAGAATTTCAGTTAAGAACAGAAACAAACAGGATATAGAAATAGGGTAGATATTGGATAATTAGAACTGAAGGGATACAGACTGTGCATCAGAGCTGATTGTAAAAATTCAGAAATGGATAGTACAGTACTATCTAACTGTAATACAATAGTGTTAGAACACTGAATGAAGCTGACTGTGAGAATGATGGAGGAGGCCTGGGGGCACAAAGGAAATCAGAAGGAAAGATATACAATAAAGACTGAGATGGTATAATCTAGGAATATCTAGAGTATATAATGATAGTAACTAAATGTACAAATTTAAAAATGTTTTTTTCATGAGGAAGAACAAAGGAATGTCAATACTGCAGGGTGTTAAAAGTAGATGGTAATTAATATTTTAAAATTTTAACTTACGTATGAGACTAAAGCAAAAAATGTTTACTTGGTACAAAATTTATATTTTGACTAGTACAGTTCCTAATATCACTTATGTGGACAGCTTAATTGAACACCATAAGTACATGGAACCTTGGGTAGGACATGAGATTTTGTAGATTTGTCTAGAGTGATGCCCTGATAAATCCCAGAGTGATTTGAACAGTGAATAAAAGAGTATTTGCGAAGTCCCCTTGGGGGAGTGGTGAGAAGGGGAGAAAATTCAGCTTCCCCAAGTGGAGAATTCTTGATATTCTCACAAGCACTGGGGACAACCAAAGCAATAGGCTGAGCCTCCAGTCTTGGGGTTTGTTCATTTGAGACTTAACCCCACAAAGGATAGGCTAAGCCTACTTAAAATTAGGCCTAAGAGCCACCCCTAAGAGAACCTCTTTTGTTGCTCAGACGTGGCCTCTCTCTCTCTCAGCCAATACTACAAGCAAACTCACCACCCTCCCCTCTCTACATGGGACTTGACTCCCAGGGCTGTGGACCTTCCTGGCAATGTGGGACAGAAATCCTAGAATGAGTTGGGACTCAGCACCAAGGGATTGAGAAAAAACCTTCTTGACCAAAAGGGGGAAGAGCGAAATGAGACAAAATAAAGTGTCAATGGCTGAGAGATTCCAAACAGATTCGAGAGGTTATCCTGGAGGTTATTCTTACACATTAAATAGATATCACCTTTTTATTTAAGGTATAAAGGAGAGGCTGGAGGGAACTGCCTGAAAATGTAGAGCTGTGCTCCAGTAGCCATGTTTCTTGAAGATGACTGTATAATGATATAGCTGTCACACTGTGACTGTGTGATTGTGAAACCTTGTGTCTGATGCTCCTTTTATCTACCTTTACAACAGATGAGTAAAACATACAGATTAAAAATAAATAATAGGGGGAACAAATGTTAAAATAAATTTAGTAGATTAAAATGCTAATGATCAATGAAAGGAGGGGTAAGGGGTATGGTATGTATGAATTTTTTTCTGTTTTCTTTCTGTTTCTTTTTCTGAATTGATTCAAATGTTCTAAGAAATGATCATGGTGATGAGTATACAACTCTGTGATGATACTGTGAATTACCAATTATATATGTAGAATGGAATGATCATATGGTAAGAATGTTTGTGTTTAAAAAATTTTTTTTATTAATAAAGTGCAGTGGTCATGGGAAACAAGGAAAGGATGAAAAACTCACAGATCGGAGGAAAACGAGAAGACATGAGAGCTAAATGCAATATGAGATCAGAAAAAAAGGACATTTGAGGAACTCTGAATACAGGCTGCAGTGTAGTTAATCGTATTGTACCAACAACTGGTTTTTTAATTTTGATAAATGTACCATGGTTACATAAGATACTGGGGGAAGTTGGGTGAGGGGCAGACAGGAATTCTTTAAATTCTCTTTGCAAACTTTTCTGAAAATCTAAGAATCATTTCAAAATAACTTTTAAAAAGTTAAAAAAAAAAAAAAAAGAAGATGGAGGGGAACTGCTAAATTCTGGAGATTTTTTATGGCAGGATTTGAGGGCCATTTGGTAGTAGAGATGAGAGAGAGAGTCAACTGTCCATGCTGACTTCCAAGTCCTGTTGCTAATCTGTATCTTTTCCCATGTCTTGATATCCTAAGGGAAAGAATAGACCCTGTACAATGTTGTGCCATTTAACTTCTGCTGTATAACAAACCGCCTCAAAATCTAGTGGCTTAAACCAACTTATTTATTTCAGACTTTGTGGGTCAGCTGGAGGGGGGCGGGTTTCTGTCTGCACCAGCTCAGCTGATCTCTGCTGGGCTGCTGACCTCTGTGGTGAACTACAGCTTGGCTGGAGGCTGGGTAATCGGGGATGACAATCTGGGGCAGCTGGCAGTTCCAGGGTCAGCTGGGGGGATGAGGAGATCACCACACGCCTCTCGTTAACTAGCAGGCTTGCTTGGACGTCTTCACATGGCAGTCTCAGGGTTCCAAAGCAGCATGACAGAAAACTGCAAGGCTCAGGAGGCTTAGACTAAGAACTGGCATGTGGTACTGAAGCTGCCTTCTGTTGGCCAAAGAAAGTCACCTGGCCAGTCTAAATTCAAGTTTACGGAAATAGACTCCACCTCTTAATAGGAGAGCTACAAAGAATGATGGCAATTTTGTATTATAACATTGGACAATTGTGTTTTTGATATTATTGTTTTTGTTTTCCAGGAACATGCAATTTTTTATGTTGGCATTCATTGCAAGAGGGAATAGTGGCTCACTGTTTTTAGATAGTATGAAATTTAGCAAAATTGCCTACCTCTGAACTAATTCATCACCCAAGGACCTGTTTATGCTTTATCAGTTATAAGTAATTATTCGGATCAAGCTTTTCCTTTAATTTAAGAGTTTATTATTACTTTAAAATAAGCAAGTTCTTTCCAATTTGTATGAGTATGTTTGAATCTTAGTCTTACATTTGTAGAGCAAAATATATGTGATTGAAATATTCTTATACAAATTGTAAGTAATCATCTATATGTATTGAACATTATTTTAAAGTGGGAAAACATAATCCATGTACTGCAAATTGCAATCTAGTAGGAAATCATAAGTCTGGACATTCAGTAATAATTGCTTAACCCTAAAACAAAGTATGAATTCAGATAACTGAAAAGAAATACACAAAGCAGAGTTTCAGTAATAATAACTTTAAGATACAAGGAAATTATTCCAAATTCTGTTTCCAATCAATCATGTGACCAATGCTTGCTTGCCATTTTAAGAAAATTATTGGTAGGATGTGAAATGTAATTTGCTCCTTTTGCTCTGCTCCCCAACTAGAGGGAGCCTCAGCCATTATTTTACATTTTCAGTGCCCCGTCCCACCACGTTACCTCCATTATAATATGAGCATGTTGGGAACAGGAACATTTGTAGGTACGTTTCTTGGGCTTAAGGAATGTGCCAGCAGATGTGTTATTCTATTAAAGGCATCCCCCCCAGAAGACTTAGTTCTGACTCCAGTGTTCCTCTGGCCACTAGTAGTAACAGCAGATAATCATTGGGTACAGGGTGCCGAGCACAGTGCTGAAGATTTTATCTGAATTACCTCCTATGGTCATCACAGCAGTACTATTAAGAGATGGCTGTTTTTATCTATCATTTGCATAAAAGGAAACAAAGACACCAAGAGACTGATCACCTTGCCCAAAATCAAATAGCCAAAGGTGGGGTTAAGTGTTTGGATCCAGTCAGGCTTCCCAAAGCCTATGCCCTCGGTCCTTCTGTGCAGAGGCCAGCGTCATGACATCCATCGCTCTCCACTGAAAGGGCCCAAGCACGTTTGGGTGGTGCTTCTGAAGTTCTCCTCACGTTTATTTATTTTAGCTCTTTCTTTAGAATGCCTTAATGTTAGTTATACTGCCTGTTCCTAGGAACTCACACAGTTTAATTCTAAGTGTTTTTGGGCTATAAGAGATTTTTTAATGCAGAGCATACCATTGTTGTTCTGAATGTTCATTTTACCTTTTCAGAATGAGCTTCCTGAACCTGAACAGGACAATGGTGGCACCACAGAATCTGTTAAAGAACAAGAAATGAAGTGGACAGACTTGGCCTTGCAGTACCTCCATGAGAACGTTCCGCCCATTGGAAATTGACACCTGGCTCCTTTTTCACCAACAGTTTTTTTGTTTGTTTGTTTTAGTACATTGATGCATGTAATTTTCTTTCTATTTCCTAACTCAGATCTTCTAGTGATAAATCACCACTCAAAAATGTATACCTACTTTGTATGTGGCAGCAAACAACAATGTGAAAATGTTCACTGGATGCGAAACTGAGGTTCCTCAGAAATGTTGAATATTTGACTGTTTGGATTTGACCATGACGGGTTAAACATTTGCCTTTAACTCTGATTTTGTCTTAGGATCTGACACTTTCCCACTACTTCTCTGTGTCACATGATGCCTGTGATTGGAAAGGCAAAGACAGAGGAAGTTGGACGTGCAGGTCATTATCTCATATATTCCCACCTGGAGAATTCTGAGTGGACATGTAATTAGCCTATGAATATTATGGAGATATAGTTATCCTACTCACTGATTATTGGGATCCCTAAGATTCCCCATGGTAGTTTTAAGCTTTGGATGAGTTTACATATTAAAAAATCTGACAGTTATCTCTGCTCTCCCTATAACTTCCTTTGGTGTTGCTGGAAAGGATCTTGTGTTAAATGGACAACTAGTTTTGTCTAGTGTTCTAGTTTACAAGCTGCCAGAATGCGATATGCCAGAAATGGAATGGCTTTTAAAAGGGGGAATTTATTAAGTTGCACATTTACAGTTCTAAGGCCGTGAAAATGTCCAAATTAAAGCAAGGCTATAGAAATGTCCAATCTAAAGCATCCAGGGAAAAATACCTTGGTTCAAGAAGGCCAATGATATTCAGGGTTTCTCTCTCAACTGGAAAGGCACATGGCTAGCTTTCTCTTCTGGCTTCTTGTTTCGTGAGGCTTCCCCAGGGGCGTTTTCTTTCTTCATCTCCAGAGGTCTCTGGCTGTGTTTGGCTAGAAAACTTTTTCCAAAATGGTTTCCTCTTAAAGTAAGCAAACCCCACCTTGAATGGGTAGAGACACGTGTCCATGGAAACCATCTAATCAAAAGTTAGCCACCCACAATTGGGTGGGTCACATCTCCATGGATAATCAAAAAACTCCCCCTAGCAAATATTGAATCAGGATTAAAGGACATGGCTTTTCTGGGGTACACCACAGATTCAAACTGGCACATCTAGTAAAAACATTTATTTCTTTATAAAGCCCTTTCAAATATAAGCAAGGCACCATGGAAACAGTACTTAATTATATATTTGTATAAGAAGTTGTACTTTGTAAAACATAACATGTATATTATTTCCTGGAATTATTTGTCTATATTAAGTGGTGTCTTAAAATATAACCAGGCTGTAAACTCTTTGTAGGAGGAGGCCTAGATTTATACTTCTGTATCACTCACTGCTAAACAGAACATTGAATAATTGAAATCTCGCTCCTCATCCATTTTTGTTGTTGTTGTTCTTTTTTTAACTGAGTCCTGTTTACCTAGCTTTTAGGAGGAAGAGGAACATCACAAAACAAATGATTTATCAGGGTTTCAGTCAGAAACATGATTCTAGCAGCTGTCTTGTGATCACACACATCCAGGCCAATATCCCATTGCATCAGTGTTCCTGGCTAGGAATCACTCCTCTTGAATCACTCCTTCAGAATAAAGAATCCAATATACCAGTCCCTTCTAAGACTGAAGAAAGAACCTAGCGGAAAGAATTATGTTTAGAAAAAAGAATTATAATAAGAGAAGAAAGCATTGCTTTTCAAAAATGTAAAGTGCTTTCAAAGTCACAGTTCTCTGTTCCAGTTAAATGCCAATTTACTTCAACTTTATTTGTGGTAGGTAATATCTAAGACATTAGTATCTAAGAACTTAGCAGATGCTCACATGAATCTAGCTTTGCTGTGGACCCAGTCTGGTCTTTGAATATTAAACAGTAAAATATGAGAATATGTTTGTAAGACAGCAACTGGCTTGTCTGCTTGGCTCATCCTTAACTGAAAACCTCCCGCATCCTCAGTGACCAAGCGTGTGATATGTGACCTGGTGCTGGAACCACAGCTCGAATTGGCTGTATATACACAGTGCACGAGGAGGAAAGTTTCTGGAGAGGGAGGCCAAGACGGTCTTCTGGGCTCCTGCCAGCTTCCCAGTTCAGTGTGTATGTATTGCTCTCTCTGGGAGGTAGCACACGTGGCTCTGGGAATACAGCAGTGAGCAAAATAAATATGGCCAGGAATTGAACCTGGGTTTCCCGCATGGCAGGTGGGAATTCTACCACTGAACTACCCTTGGACCCCTGGAATCTTTTAAAAGAGGAAGTATTTTAGGAAAAAGCTTCAGAACCATGAGCACCGCGACAGAGCCACGAGAACCACAGAGCCCACACAGCAAGAGACCTTTGGAGATGAAGAAGGAAAATGCCCCCAGGGGAGCTTCATGAAGCAAGAAGCCTGAAGAGAAAGCTAGCAGACGTCACCATGTTTGCCATGTGCCTCTCCAGTTGAGAGAGAAACCTTGAATGTCATCTGCTTTTGTTGAGTGAAGGTAATCTCTTGTTGGTGCCTTAATTTGGACATTATTATAGACTTGCTTTAATTGGGACGTTTTCTTGGCCTTAGAACTGTAAACTTGCAACTTTATTAAATTTCCCTTTTAAAAGTCATTCCATTTCTGGTATATTGCATTCCGGCAGCTAGCAAACTAGAACAGTACCCAGTATCCTTCAATCAGACAATGGCTATGCCTTTCCCACCACCCCCTAATTAGGGAGGCTACTCTCCAGAGAGAAGTGTAGCTGTGAGCTCTTGGAAACCACACATGGTTGCTGGGGTAGGACTGCACAGACCAGGTCAATGGAATCTGGGCGCCCACAATAGCTACTGCAGGGTGTAAGAGTTTATTATAGAGAGAACCTGGTCAAGATTAGGTAATCAAGAGGAGTGTTTGTAATAGAAGACTTACAGCAGATAATTTGAAATACTAATTTTGTTTCTGAGTTTTCCCCACTCCTCAAGGAAATGACCAGGCCTTTTCTGCTTCCTGTACACAACAAAGCAGATATGCTCAAAAACAACCCAGCCTGTGCTTTGGGGAAAGCCTTGGGGCCTTAAGGAAGTAAAGTGAGATGTCAAGCTGGGGAAGGAGGGAGGAAAAGGGGAGCTGAAACGGGAGCCTCTTATGAGTGGTGCTAAATCATGCTCCATTCACTGGTGGTGGCCCACTGAGATGGTGAACCTCACAGGGGCAGGTTTGTTGGGGGCCCCAAGTGAGTTGAACTTCAGCACTGAGACTTCGAGGCTTCTTGTGTAGGCAAAGACCCCCAAGCATTGGAGTTACGTCCTTCAGGGGTCTCCTCAGACTTATCAGTGAGATAGCATAGCAACCCAGATGGAGTGAAGATTGGAGGGCCTCACCCATTTTTTCCAGTCATTCGTGAGTTTCCTAAATGCTGTAAGCCCCTAACAAGAGGTCCCAGTGACCACAGATTTAATTTCCTTCAGTGCAGCTGAATGGAGCCAAATAGGCAACTTGCTTTGAAGGAAATAAAATGTGATATTTCTTGTGTACTCCTTGAATATGTAAACCAACACCTGCAAAACAGGTAGGAGTATCAGCAGAAGAATTGGGGGAGAAAGAAAGAATGGGACAAGGATTGAAGAGGGAGCAAATTGCATGAAACCCAGAGTGGATACAGGCACTACAAGTAAGGTGGATGGGCAAACATGGCTCTTTAAAGGATTTCATCTAAGCCATTGAAAGGGTTAACCTTTAGAGGAGTGGCAGTGTCAGATTTTTTTTTTTTTTTAATGTCCCTCTGGAGAGTGGATTTGAGCAGGCTAAGAAAAGAAATAGAAGTGGAAAGACAAATTAGAAGACTTGCATTGGCTCAATTGAAAGATGCTGGTGACTTGGACTAGCAAGATGGGAGTAGAAGTAGGGGGACTTTAGTATAACTGAGAGGTATAATTGTCCAGAATTGCCCAGGGAGAGGCATATTTCCTGAGGCCAGCACCCTGGATCGTGATTGTGTGGTCCTAAAGACACTCCTGTGCCCAGAGTGAGCAATGCCCTTGTGTCCCAGGGGTGAACTTCTGAGCGAGACTTAGGATTACAAGTGCAGTCTCTTTCCTCTGGAGGTGTAGAATCTGAGTTCAGGAGCTGCCCATCTTTTGAGGCCCAATGTAAACACACTTCTTAATAATACAATAGCAGCCATAATTGAATACCTTTATGTGCTTTAGACATGGTCTGTAACCATAGACCGTATCACCTCCCCTGCAAATAAGAAGGAAATCCTATCAGAACACTCAGAACTTCAAAATGTTTACCTGTTTCCTATAATTGAGATGAAGAACTGAAAGAATTATTAGGAGCCCATGGGTTCTCAAACATTTTTAAATTAAACCTATTACCGAATGCATATAACACATAATTTTGCTACCATGAGTCATATTGTTTTCACTGATTTTTATACAAGGTTAAATCCCTAAAGTATATATTCAGATTATAGTGCATTGATTGTACAACTTAATGTCAATGCTAGTTAATACCCAGCAGGAGGCGCTCAATTCCTTTTAGAACGTTTCAATCGCCAACTAAAGATCCTGAGAAAATGTGGTTCTTTGCTTGGAAGGGACTGCACATCTGGCTTGCCCAGAGTATCAGGTGGGAGTTTGTCTGAGGAAAGCCCAGCCTCCCTGGGTTTCTGGCCAGCTGCACTTCTGGACAGCTTCCCTAAGCAGCTCCTCACTCGTGCTTTGGAGGGCCACGTGAGGGCACACGGAAGGTGAGGGCAGTCTGGAACTTTGGTTACAGAAACACATGGCCATGGCTGGACATTTTGCCCACCTGTGATCTCAAGCTCATAGCCAGGCCTGGGGGCTTTTTGATTAAGCTATTTTCCAACTCTGTATTAAATCACCATTTGGATAGGTTAAGCATCCACCTGGAATAATTCATCAGGCCGTAGAAAGACTATTTTCCAAACTTCTTTTCCTGGTTTGGCCCTGCTTTACCAGCAGTTAAACTCATCCTCCAGTTCCTTGTGCATGTTCGCACCTGTGGAAAGTAGCAGGGTGGGTAGGCGCTGGCCTGGAAAGGCAGCTGGGTGATCACTTGAGGCCCTCCTGGCCCAAATGAGGACCCCCACCTCAGCTCCTGCACCAACCAGGGCCAGCTTCCTGCGTCTGTGACCTCGCAGCCACACAGGACCCCACAGCCAGAAGAGCCCCACTCTTGGTTCAATGCTCTGCCATTGCCGTCCTGAAATTCCTAGTAATTTTTCAACTAGGATACCTTCTGGTCTATGGAATCTATGGAAGCCACATGTAGAGGTTCCATGTTGGACGGTGACTAAACTGACCCAATCGAATTGCCTCACCCAGGGAGTAAGAATTCAAGACACTGAGCATTGGCCTTTGGATTGGCAGAAATGCAGGCAGGCCAGGAGAAGTAGGCGAGAGAAAAGCTGAGACTTGCTAAGGGTAGACCATCTGGTTTGCTACAGTGTTCTGAATGTTGTTCTAGTTCCTAGAGAGTTTTCACAGTGCTTTTGCTGAAATCATTCTGTGAGCTCAGCTGAGCCCTCTATCATCCTTGCCTCCCGAGAGCCCAGCTAATACATGGAGTCCGGGGTAGGTACAGAAATGCTCACAGTGCTCAAGATAGGTTTTGTGGTCAGCTAAGAGAACTTGAGCAAGGTGATCACTCAATCCCAAGATGTGTGCTTGCCTAAACTTCTTCTAGCTCTTAGCCGACTGCAGTATGACCTTGCCACCCTATCACCCTGGTCCTGATAATGAAACTATTTCAGAAAGAGCCTCTGACTGAAATAAGGTATAAGAAGCTCAAAAACAGCTAGAAACAATGGTCAACTCAGCTCATGAAGGGTTCTACCTGAGTTTTTATTTAGTTTACCCGATTGGAGTGAACCATATGAAAAGCCAGATTTTGTAAATCAAAGCCAGCCAGATAGTCACAATTTCCTATATTTTTAACTAATATTATTTTTACCGAGAGCCACTTGTGCATGTATACACACAAAAATATACATACACGCACAACACACAAACTGGATTCATTGGGGGCAGCAGGGGAGCAGACAGGGTGGAGAATTTCAAAACACCAAATGACTAGAAAGGAAATGAGGGAGATGGCCGTATAAGCCCATCCCAGTTATTCCATTCCTTCCCCAGTGACTCAGATTCCCTCTACCGTGGTGCCATCACCTAAGGGCAAAAGGGGCAGCCCATGCCATGATCTTGCCAGCCCCCTTGGCATTTCTGCCCGTGCTTCCTCTCCCTCTGTCATCTTCGTCTCCTGCAGGGCCCTTACCCCTCCACCATGCTCACAGACCGGAACTCCGTCTAACTGGCACTTCTGGAATACAGGGAAGTGTCTGTATCCTTGTCTATGGGGCTTCCCTTTCGTCTGTCACTGGCTAAGATTCCACCCCCCGAGCTCAGTGGAGATGGTTGGAATGTGAACCTGCCTGCTGAGGACCTTCTCTCCCATCTCCTCTTCCTGGCTTTGGCTTCTCATCTACTCTCCTACCAGCCCCTATTGACG
This sequence comes from Myrmecophaga tridactyla, assembly GCA_004026745.1. Taxonomy (NCBI): domain Eukaryota; kingdom Metazoa; phylum Chordata; class Mammalia; order Pilosa; family Myrmecophagidae; genus Myrmecophaga; species Myrmecophaga tridactyla. The sequence goes on along the minus strand of PVIY010009857.1, from coordinate 59,533 downwards.
GGGCTGCGCAGATATTGAGAGAGATTCCTTCCTCTCCGCCCACAGGTCCCTCTCACTAAGGGTTGCTCTCTGGGTGAAGTAATACAGCGCTCGTGTGTCTGAATTCTTAGCCCAGGAGCACAGGCAGCAAGGACTCCAGGAATACAAGGGGGAGTCGTTGTTGGAGTCTTCCAGATGGGTCTGTGGCAGAGGTGGAGAGGGCTAGAGCTCTGGTTTCCCCAACCCACAATTGACTCCGCTTTCTAATTCTTTCATCCAATTTCTCTCTCTGGGTCAATCAATCTCTCTGTCAATCTCTCTGTGTATATTTGTTTCTCCCTTTCTCTTGTTGAAGCATTTATCTAAATATTCCCATGCATTAAACTTGTCTTTCTTCTTTCATATTGCAAATACTTTAAAAATACAACTCGTATCAAATACTCATCCTGTTTTGGTTTACATAATAGTAATTTATTGAAAATAAGTAAAATGCATATAGGCCACAAAGTATAATGGCAAAGAGTACAGGCTTTGGAGGCAGAGAGAGCTGGGTTAGAAAGCCAGCCAAGTACTGCACCAGCTGCTGTTCTCCAAGCAAATAACCTCTCTGGTCCTCAGCTTCCTCACTGAAAATGGGGTTAATAATACTGCCACATGATAGGCTTGTGGGAGGATTAAATTGAAAAATGCAAATAATGTGCTTAGAACTGTTTCTGGCACGCAGGAAGCTCTCGATAAATATTAGCTATTGTTATTGTTTGCTTTCAATATAATAAAGTAATAAAGCATTTGAAAGGAATTCTACATTAATACTCTGAAGCCAAGCAGAGAGCAATTTCATCATGTAAATAGTCATTTCCCAGTAATCTTCAGTGATTATTTCACATAGCAATGAATTAGGAGCCAGAGCCAGAAAATTTGGGTCCAAGTTCTAGCACCACCTCTCAGGAGTTGGGTGACCAGGAACCGATCTACTTATCTGAGCCTACACCTCAGGGCTGGGGGAGGAAACTGAGGGAAAGGGATTCAAAACTGTCTTGTGATTATAAAGAACAATGCACGCATAAGTGAAGCATCATAATTTATTTACTGCATAAACTTGTCATTTTTTCTTCAAATTCATTGTTCGTAGAGCACTGAATATATTTACTACTTAGTAAATAGTAAATGTACATGTAGGGATATATGTGTGTGTATTTACATAAACCTGGTTTATTTGAGAGAGAGAAGTTGTGGGTTTATGGGAAAATCATGCCTCAGATATAGGGTTCCCATATACCACCCTATTATTAGCATCTTGCATTGGTGTGGTACATTTGCTACGAATGGCATATTTTTATAATTGTGCTATCAGCTATACTCCGTGGTTTAACTTAGGGTTCACTGAGTTGTGCAGTCACATGGGTTTGTTTTAGTTTTCATTTTATTAACATATATAAAACCTGAAACTTTCCCTTTTAACCACATTTAGATATGTAATTCAGTGCTGCTAATTACATTCACAATGTTGGGCTACTGTCACCAGCACCTGTTACCATAACTTTTCCATAGTCCCAAATAGAAACTCTGAACATTTGAAGCCTTAACTCCCTATTCCCTGCCCCCATCCTGTCCCCTGCTAACCAATATTCTAGATTCTGACTATATGAGTTTATTCTGATTATGTCCTATCAGTAAGATCATGCAATATTTGTCCTTTTGTATCTGGCTTATTTCACTCAACATGATATCTTCAAGGTTCATCCATATGGTTGCATGTATCTTCCTTTCACAGCTAATTAATATTTCAATGTGTATATAAACAATGTTTTGTTTATCCATTCATTCATCGGTCGTTTATCCATTTGGGTTGCTTCCATCTTTCAATTGTGAATGATGTAGCTACGGACATTGGTGTGCAAATATCTGTTCAAAATCCCTGATTTCAATCCTTTTCAGTATATACCTAGAAATGGGATTGCCAAATCATATGGTAATTCCATACTTAACTTTCCGAGGAACTGCCAAACTGTCTTCCACAGCAGCTGCACCATTTTCCATTCCCACCAGCAATGAATGAGGGTTCCTATTTCTCCATGACCTGTCCAACACTTGTAGTTTTCTATTTTTTAAATAGTAGTCATTCTGGTGGGTGTGAAATGGCATCTCTTTGTGGTTTTGATTTGTATTTCCCTAATAGCTAATGATATTGAGCATCTTTTCCAGTGCCTTTTGGCCATTTGTAAATCTTCTTTGAAGAAATGTTAAACTTGCTTTTTAAAGTATGAAAGGAAAGACAACTAACCTATTGGCAGTGGCTGCCTGTAGGGGAAGATTAGGCCAGGAGAGGAGGGAGGTTATCACATCTTACTTTAGCTCCTTTTGAAAGAGTGATGGGGTTAATGGGTAATTTTTAAAAATAATAATGCATAGATTGTTAAAATCAGAAAAGCATTGGATTTAAAGAAATACCTTCAGAGGCATTAAATAAAGATTTAGAATGTGCATTTTGTGTCTGTGTTCAGTCACTTTCATTCCATTCTTCACATACATCAGTGAGCACCAGCTCCAAGAAAGCAAATGAAAGATAAAAAGCTAGATCAGATGAAGGATTCTGCCTGAGACTGCAATGTGTTAGACGAGATAAGATACTCATGCAAAGGGCTGTAACATGAGAAAGAAAGCTGTCAGTTGGCCTGCTGCACAATAAGTGCTAAATATTTACTGCAAAGATGGGCAAATGGGTGGACAGATAGAAATATGGATATAGTGCTAGGAAAGAGGGGAGGCACAAGAGGAAGAAGCCTCCTCCAGCCAGGAGAATTTAGGAAAACTTTGTATAAAGGTAGCCTTTGAAATATAGGCTAGTTTGGACATCCAGGGATTGAAAGGGAAGTTGGGAAGGTGCATTATGGTAATCACACATTCCTTCGTTTCTGATTCAATCCCATTTTCCCCTCCTTTCTTCTCTCCCTTCCTTCCAACTAAAGGGCAGGGCTGGTGTGTTGGGAAACGTGGGAACACTCCTTTGGTTGTCACAATAAGTAGGGCAGGGGTATATAGAGAATACTGCTGTGTTTAGTGGATTTGGGCCAGGGCTGTAAAATGTATTGCAACAAAAATTGCTCCATCCAAAACACCAACAGTGACCACATTGAGAAATACCAGTAGGTGAGAGAAACATTGAGAACAGATTATTACAATGCCAGAAGGTAAGATATCTGCACAAGTATTCTGCTTTGTTGGCCCAGTCAAATGATGTGACCTTCCTCTAAGAAAAGGAGCAGGGAAATAAGATTGGAGAAGCTCTGAGCGGACAAGGGCTAGTCAACAGAGATTAAATCTTGGTCTTGAGAAAAAGGGGACTCAGTCAAGATTTTTGATTAGGAGAATAATCTTGTCATAGCTGTAGTTTAGGAGATGCCAAATACTACCCCCTCCCCCACCCCCACCCCCCACCCTTTTTTTTTTTTGAAGCCTTTGATAACCAAAATGTGAAATGGTAACAGGCAATTTTTTTTTAAGCTTTACCCTGGCTCTTCATAGGAAAAGGTGAATAAGTCATTCTATTTTAGGAAAAAAAAATTTTCCAGTTTAAAATATGATTAAAAAAATAAATTTATTTAACAAGTTGGCTTTCCTTTTGGAAAAAAAATTATATTAGATCCCTGTACTTTCAGGATGGGTTAAAGAGTTAAACTTTTTTTAAAATTATAAAGATATTAGGAGAAATTGTAGCTGAACGCTTCCATCATTTTGAGGTAAGGGAGGATTTCTTAAGTGAGCTATAAAATTCAGAAACCAGGAAATAAAAATAAACTTCAAATTGCTCTATGCCCACAGCCAAAAAGTTAAAAGACAAACAATAAGAGTTGGCTGCAATATACATAATAGACAAAAGATAATACATAAAACTTGTATAAATTAATAAGGAAAAGATAACCCCAATAGAAAAATGGGTATAACCAGGCAATTCATAGAAAAATGATACAAAAGACTGTAAAACATTAAAAATAGACTTATGGGAGATATTTCAGATTGAGTCATTCAACTCCAGTACCACCTTGCAGCTTGTCTCTCTGCATGCTGGAGCCGGGAAAACTAATGCCTCCATTTGCCACCAATGCTCCTTTAGAGCTGAGCTTCTGCCTGTGTCCTGGCTTCACCTGAGCAGATCCCTTGACCACGGCATGCAGGGTTGAGGGGGTCCTTGTTTTTTTATGTGTTTTGCTTAGTGCGCTTTCTTGTTTGCATCAACAACAGCAGAGATCTGTGTCTAGACCCAGGCTCCAGGTCCATAAGGTGTTGTGGACAGGACATGGGACATCATTCTGCAGCCAGGGCAGCGTGGTCCTGGAGGCCTGTTTTCCAGATTGCTGCACAAGTCGTGAAACCCGGGAGTCAGCAGTTGGGGCACAGCTTCCCAATTCCCCAAGTTCTGGTCAGGGCAGAAGTGGAGGTTCCCTTGACGGGTTGGTTCTGAGCTGGTGTTCTGGGAGTCAGTCCTAGAAACTCAGCCTAGAATACACTCTTTCAAACCATCTGATAAGAATTTAAAACTCAAATCCCTATATTGAATTTCTTTCTGCTTAAACTAACTAGAGTGCCTTCTGTCTTCTGTAGCTTAACACTGGCACAATGATTAACCTTACTGATGATCAGAGCAGCGCAAACTTAAAAAGATTCCTAAAATTCAACATTGGTGAGGGGACAGGGAAACGGATTCTCACATACATATGCTTTGGTAGCCGTGTATACTGGAGCAACCATTGGACAGCAGCTTGGCAGTATCTATCCAAATGTAAAATATGCATCACATCCAACCCTGCAGTTCCACCTCTAGGTATCTGTCAAAGAGAAACACTTGCACATGCCTTTAAAGAAACACATGCCAAGGACATTAATTGCATCACTGCAAATAATGGGGGAAAAAAATAACCGAAATGGTCATCAAGACAGAATAGTTAAGAAAATTATTGGGGTGGGCCACAGTGGCTCAGCAGGCAGAGTTCTTGCCTGACATGCCGGAGACCCGGGTTCGATTCCCAGTGCCTGCCCATGCAAAAAAAAAAAAAAAGAAAATTATTGTACAACTCTTCTTTGGAATGCTCTGCAGTAGTCAAAGAATGAGGCAGAGCTCCAAGTACTAAGATGGAAAGATCTCAGACATATTTCCAAGTAAAAAACAAATTGCAAAATAGCATCTATAATGTGATCTCATTTATGCTTAAAAACACATATGACAAAAGTATATATTTCTATCTAAGCATGCATATATCTGTATAAACAAAGGGCAAGAAGGCCACAAACCAAGCTACCCTTGGTGGAGAGGGGAAGGGAAGGAAGGAGGGAAGATAAAGAGAGGCCTGTGCAGAGTTTTTGCTTTTACTCTCTCAATTTCTGCACTGTTGGAATATGCTATGATAAGAATGCATTCATGTATTGTATACTTTGAATTCATATATAAGTTAAAGGGTTATAAAACTCTTCGCAAGTTTCCAAGTTTCAAATAGCCAAACAAGAAAATATAGAGATATAAAGAGAGGGAAGTAGAAACAGAAAACATATAACAAAATGTAGTACTAATTAAACGAGGTGGTGGGATAAGGGTATCCGTTGTTCTAGTCTTCCAACTTCTCTGTATTTTAAAAATTTTCACAATATAAAAATGGAAATAAAAGCACATCACTTAAAAGTCAGAATGGCCATAGCCCAAACACCCCTAAAGTGAGGGATAGAAAGATCAAAGGTGATGGTGGAGTTATACAGAAAAGATAGGATTTCACAAATGACTGTGATTGCTGAGTCATTACATTGCTATCTCTTTTAGTCTCCAGTATCTTAGAGCAGCTAGAAGTAAAAACCTAAAGTTGTGGAATTGTAACCCATACCAAATGCTGAGAGATCTATTCTACAACTAATCGCGGTGTTGTGCTTTGAAATTTATTGCTTTTTTGTATATATGTTATTTTTCACAAAAAAGAAAAAAAAAGTCGATTGTGATGATAAGAAAATATTTAAGCCCTCTAGCCTCCTATATTCTGGGGCAGCTAGAAGGAAAAATCCGAGAGGATTGTTTGGTAGCCCATGAAGAGTGCTTTGAAAACTATTGCTTTTTTCTTTGCTTTGTATATATGTTACATTATACAATTTTTAAAAAAGTTTAAAAAAAACCGCAGCACTCACATCCCTAGACACACCCACATACTTTTACTGTGCAAACAGGTGTCTCCAGAGGTGGCTTGCTCAGCTGCAGTGATGGCCAAGAGGCACTGGCAATCCTTCCCACCCCCTTCTCAAGGCAAGTCCCCTCAGTCCGTGGCCAGCATCCCTAGTGGCCTGCGGGGGACCTGGAAAGCAGTAACTGGGGTGGGCACCAGCCCCCTCTGCAGGCAGCTCCCTAGGACGTGGCCTGTCCTGGCACAGGCCAGGCTGGCCCTCGGACCTTCTTTCTGAGAGGCAGCAGAGCCCACGCCCAAGGGCTCCTTTGCCATCGGACACGCCACGCGGGTGCACCTGGACTCTCCCCGGTGACACTGCCATGGACGGGACACTGCCACCGCAAGGGCCTGCAGGGGCGGGGAGAAGCGGGGCTGGGGACGGCCGCTCGGCCACGCGGGGCCGCCCTGCAAAGCTTCCTCTCCCTCGGGCTGGCACACCCGGGCCCCCTCACTCGGTCCTCGACCCGGTGTTTATTTTCCAGATAGCAGCTTGAGGGGAATGGAAAAAAAGGAAGCCGAGTTGGAATTTTAATGAGAACCATCTGGAGTGTTTGCCAAGGGTGTAATGTTTGGTACGAGAAAGGAATTCCGCAGGCCAAGCGCGGAGAGGGGAAATGGAGGAGATGGGTGACCACCCCCCACCCCCGTGATGCGGACAGAACCATCGAGAACACCCAAGTCCCACGCGAATGGGGCGGGGGGGCGCTGCTGCGGGGAGGAGGGCGCGCGCTGCACCCTGACGTCCCGGCGGGAGGAAGGTTTTGAGGGATGGGCTGTGGTGGGCGCTCGCCCAGCGCCTGGAATCTGGGTCACCATGGAAACGGACCCGCGGGTGACAACAAACAAGGGATGGAATTTCAGCCTTCGCAGCCAGGTCCGAGGAATGGGAAAGTTCGGGGAAAGTTTTTATTGTTGTTGTTGTTGTTTAATCCCCGGGAATGGGGGAGGTACAGGGAGAGAGGGCTCCCAATAAACGGTCCCTGCCCGGAGCCCCAGTGGAGCCAAGGGAGCCATATGTTCTGCGTCTCGATTTTAACTTTTATTTCTTCCTGTATGTGCAGCCGGCCGCACTCTGCCAACGGTCCACTGGGACCTAACGAGCCCTCTCGGGCCCCCAGCACAGCACTGTGCGCCCAGGGACTCCCCATGGGGACGGTTCCCCGGAGGGACTCTGTGTAGTGCCCGATGCCTGTCTTTGGGGCAGCAGGGGCCAGGCTGCAAGCGCCATCGCACAGCCACTCTCCGCTGGGGACGACAGCCCTGCAACCAGGTGACCAGGTCCCCACCTTACGGACGGGAAAGGGAAGCTCAGAGAGCCAAGATCACCCAGCAACCCAAGGGCTGTCTGCCCGCTCCCCATCCTCTTTGCACCAGCCATTGTTTCTGTGATCCTTCATCCTGGAAAAAATTAACTTCGGTAGCCAAGGTTCATTAAGATGAGTAGTCATAAAGCATTCCACAGCCATCGGTGTATAAGTGCCAACAGCTGATGGGGCTGCAAGAGCGGGCTTGTGTTCCCATGTCAAGGACATGACCTTGATTGAATTGGAAAGGATTTATGTGATGGAAAGAAGAACTTGTCAGAGTTCCTAGACAGAAACATTAAATGAATTCATGGTCTCCAGAATTTTCTTCTGCGAGGTCTTTAGAAATAGAATAGCCCCCACCTTCTGAAATGCCTGAAAGAATCAGGGCCTCGGACTGAAGAAACCACAAATGCAACCGTTGCAGGCAGGTTCCTTGCTTTGCTGATGGGGAAACCAAGGCCCAGGGACGATGGGGCTTCTGTCTGCTCTGCTGTTGTAGAGCAGAAAGCTGTTAACTTTGGCGTCAAAAAAGAACGAAAAAATGCACAATGGATAGGCATTCTTCTGAACTTAAATCAATTTGTGTAAAATCCAGTCTAGTCTCACTGTTACAGCCATCAGTGGTTAAGAAGGAGCCTCTGTTCTAAAAAGAGAAAGAGACTCAACAGTTAAGAATTTAGCAAAGAAGATAGCTTTAAATCAGCAAAGTTATATAACTTTATAACAGCTTCAAGAAATCATCTTGAAACTTCTTTAGCAAAAAAATGTCTGAAATACGCCAACAGGAAATAAGTGTGGGGAATTTCTGGAAATGAGAGGGTATTTTTTTTGTTTGTTTTTAAAGTGGAAAAAAAAGGTTTTTAAGGAAAAAGGAAGCCCTGACCCGCATAAAGATAGGGTTTCAGTAAAACTAATTTGAGACCAAGAGGAAAAGTGTAAGACTCTCAAAAATTAAGTCAAAGCCCAGGCCTTGCGGGCTTTGTGTGGGTTACAGAGAGCAAACGGCAACCCTCTAAAATGGACTCAAGAAATGGGAGCCATTTTTACACTAAGGACAAAATTTCATTTGCTGGAAAGTACCAAATCTTTACAAGATTGTCCATAGTCCTCTTGAGGTTTGATAACCGCAGAGAATCTTAAAACTTGCATCAGCATTTAACAATCCCGGAATGCCTTCAATTTAACCTGAAATCACTGATTATTTTTTCTCCTAAACTCTTCCTTGTAAATTTTTTACCCTGGAACCCAATTTCCCTTATTCAGTCACTAAAAATGGAAGGAAAGTGTCATTCATTTTCTCAACAAATAGTTTTGACAACTCACTCTATGCCTGGCCTTGAACAAAATGCTGCCATCATATCAGATTATTGCCTCTTGGTCTTAATAGCGTATCTGAGTTTTAATATTAAAATAAGAGACCCTGCTGTGAAACTAATGAGTCTCATTTATAAATTGTTGCATTTTCCACCTTCAAATACTGTAAGTACTAGACAAGCTACCAGAGGCCATTCCCCATTCCTAATGAGAATCTTCTGTTTATGATTCACGGATTAAACCTATAAATGGCCTCATATACATGGCCAAAATATGTGGCTCCACAAAAGATCTGAGAGTACTCATGTAAATATGTATTTGCTCATGAGAAAGTGCATGTGGGAGGAAAGGAAGGAGACGAAACATTTTTTTAATTTTAAAAAGCTAGAGATGGCAGCAAAAGCTATTCACATATACTCCTGGGGATAAGCCAGGACCAGGCATCTTGGGATTGCCAGAGCCTTCTTGACTAAAAGGGGGAAGAGAGAAATGAGATAAACTAAAATTTCAGTGGCTGAGAGATTTCAAGTAGAGCTGAGAGGTTATCCTGGAGGATATTTTATGCATTATACAGATATCCCTTTTTAGTTTATGGTGTATTGGAGAGGCTGGAGGGAAGTACCTGAAGCTGCTGAGCTGTGTTCCAGTAGCCTTGATTCTTGAAGATGACTGTGTACTGATAGAGCTTTTACAAAGTGACCATGTGCTTGTGAAGACTCTGTGGCTGACTCCCTTTATCCAGGGTATGGACACAGATGAGTAGAAAAACAAGGACTAAATAAATAAATAAATAAATGGGGTGGAGGGAATAAGGAGTAAAAAAGATTGGGTAGATTTCAATACTAGTGCTTAAAGAGAGAGGGGTAAGGGGTAGAGGATATATAGGCTTTTTCCTTTTTTTTTATTTAATTTTTTTCCTTCTGGAGTGGTACATATGTTCTAAAAATAATTATGGTGGGCGGGCCACGGTGGCTCAGCAGGTAAGGACACTTGCCTGCTGTGCCCAAGGACCCAGGTTCGATTCCTGGTGCCTGCCCATGTAAAAAATAAATAAATAAATAAATAAAAATAAATAAAAATAATTATGGTGATGAATACACAGCTATGTGATGAAAAATAAGGCAAGGGGGGAAACTATTCATGCACAGCGTTAAAAACTGAGTGTATAGGAGGTAGAAGATGGAAGAAACCATGCATTTCTAAATTGTCCCTCCTTTAGCCCTTAAAAAGAGTGCTCCTTGCTGGGAAATCACAGGCTATAATTATACAGAGAGGAAGGGCTCCACTGCTGCTGACTTGGTGGTCCCCACACCATGACATCATGCAGTACTAGCGTAATTGAATCCAACAGGGCTTAGACGAGGTCATCTCAGCTCAGGATGCTCGAATGTTGCTCTAGGGAAAATGTTCTCCAGGCAATGGTGTCCCTTTCTGTGCCCACCAGAGGAGAGAAGCCTGAGTACTGGATGTGCTCAGAGTGAGGACTTCCCAGCAGACCCTCTCCTGTCCCCTCACCAGCCTGCCCCCCATGGCTTTCTTCAAGCCTTCACTAGAAGAAGTAATCAGAAACGCTAGGGCTTCTGCTCTGATGTTCCATATTGTGCAAAATTAAAGAGAGTCACTTCTGTTTTTGCCAAATGCCTATTTGAAGCCAGGTTTTTCCACAATAATTCTGATGCTAAGCTCCACTTTGCATTCTGCTATCAAGTACAGAAGCTCAGCAATGAAACCTATATCAAAGAAAAATGGACAAAGGATTCAATATTATTGCATCGTATCATTTGCAAGTAATACGAAACCCAACTAAAAGAAGCTTAAGCTATATATTATTTCCCATAGCCAACCCAGCTCCAGGGTTTATTAATTCACCAGCTAATGACATCATCCAGAACCCAAGTTCTTGTCCATCTTCAAGGTTCCCTAAATTGTCCCTCCTTTAGCCCTTAAAAAGGAATGACATACATTCTCAGCTGTCACTTTGCACTCTCATGGTTACAAGATGGTAGCCACAACTCTGGGCAATCCATCTTCATATAAGAAGCAGAAAAGAAATGATCTTTTCCCTCTGTCGCTTCAAAAATTAAGGAATCTTTCCTAGAGGGCCACCTCCACTTTGGCATCTTATTTATTAGTATTGGATCAGATATACCTTTCTAAGCCAAACTTTGGTAATGCAAACGGAATTAATATGGTTAGGTTTGACTAAGCAAGATTCTTTTCTCTTGGGAATAAGGTCCAGGTCACCTTCCTGGAGAAAGTGGAAGATGGTGATGCCTGAACAAGAACTAGGATTCTCTTAGCACTGCAAACAAGCAGGAATTGGAACATTTTGAATAGGCAATTCAGCTGTAACTTCACATTATTTTTTACAGTCAAAAAATCAATTGGTTTAACTTTTCTCCATAAAAAAGTAAGATCTATCTTTTTAAAAAAATACAGTAATGAAAGGTTGATAACTGTTCTTTCTTGGAAAGAGCAGACCTCTTCTGTGTGTTTGATATTAAAATATCCTTCCTTATAGGAAATATTGCTGATGGTGATTGTTAGTTTTGTTTTGTTTTGTTTTTAATTTATTAATGTCATACAGTAGTGATCTGTCTTTTTTACACTTCTCTAAAAGAATTATGCTCTGGTTTTCCTCTGGGAAGTCACCTTGATTTCCACTCTCAGTTATTCTCCTACTACAGCTGGCATCACCTTAGCTCCAGAGCTGGGATAGTCTTGGGCCTAGGAAGACAAAACTTCCCATTCCACTGGCCAGAATGACTGGGTCAGGGATGGGCAGATGGCTGAGGCTGAGCCAATGAGAGCTTATTCCCAGTTGGGAAACTAGATCAGAGGTAAGCATTCTGCCCCTACTACAAAAACACACCCTCCCCCGACACACACACACACCTGGATGGATATAGCCATTTGGGTTGCTGGTAGCTATCTTGTATCTATGACTTGAGTACAGATCTGAAAAAGATCCATCATTTCAGAGAGGAAAAGAGCTAAATCAAGAGACATAACAGACTTGTATCCTAATGTCATTCCAAACATATATGCCCCCAGATTTTAGTTACATGAGCCAAATAAATTCCCTGCTTGACAGGACAGTTCAGGTCCAGTTTCCTGTCACTTGCAGTGCTGATATGCTTTACTTGTCAAAATGAAAAATTTTCAACCCTAGGCCAGTCCTTCAGTTTTCTTTGGCTTTTAAAAATAGTATTATTTGGGACATTCTACAAGATATCTGGTCACTACTCTTCAAAACTGTCAAGTCAGTATAAACAGAAAGACTAAGAAATGGTCACTGATTGGAAGTGACAAAGAAGACATGATAACTAAACGCAATGGGGACTCGGGACTAGATCCTGGAATACAGAAAGAATATTAGTGAAAAAAAACTGGTGAAATCCAAATGAAGTCTAATAAAATCAATAGTATTGTACCTATGTTAAATTCCTAGTTTTGCAACTGCGCTGTGGTTATGTAAGATGTCAACATTAGCAGAAGGGTGAAAGGTATATAGGAACACCCTGTACTATTTTTGTAATTTCTCTGTGCACCTAAAATTACTCCAAAATAAAAATTTATATACATACCCCAAAGTTTAGTAAGCACTGAATTAGTCTGACTTCTTCAATTCACAGATAAGGACCAAATTGGCTCAGGCACTTGACTGTGGCACCTGGAAATTTGTACCAAAGCAAAACCTGGAGCCCAGGTTCTATCACCCAGATGTACAGTTTGCATTGCAGCTCAGGAATTTGGGGACCTTTCTCAAAGGATGTAGCTTCATGGAAACAACTCTTCTCTCCAAGCACACTTAATTCCCTGGCTGGCTCTCCATATTAGCTCTAGTCTATTACATTTCGAAGTCATTTTTCCACGTTGATAAATTACACAATTAAAGCAGTCCAAGAATGAGCTATCACATCATGGAAAAGGAATTTGTACTAGAAATTTAAACTACCATATGGTTAATGGATTAATGTTAGCCATAAATAGAAACATCACATTCTCTGGGGGCTGCCAATCACATTCATCTGAATTAAGCATTTTCTGAAAAGCAACAGATGACAAATGTTGATGCAGATGCAGAATAAGCCCCAGCTACGGCATTCCCAAAGACAGATCTTTCAAGGGATTGTATCTCAAGTAACTTAGGTGGGAGTCAAAATGGCAGGTTCCAAAATAACACTGTATTAGGTGACTCTAAAAGCGACTCTAGTGATGACAGACACTGAGACTGCAGACTCATTTGTAAAGTTTGGGTAAAATGTTTCATAATACGTGAAGGAAAACTCAGAATAAGTCCCAGCCCTCCAAGAGTAATCTGCCATATCAGGGTGAATTCCTCCATGTCTGATTAGAGCTTGCTACAGAGCCTTGGGATGGGACAACATTCCTTCATTTGATTAAAGGAAGATGGCCCTGGTCCATCTGCTTTCCCTTCAGCGCGTCCCATCTATTCTCCAGGCATCCCCTCCCATAGTGCTTCTCTCACCCATGCCCTGGTACACTGAGCCCATGCCCTGGTACACTGAGCCTGGCACAGAGTAGGCCACAAACCCGCACACTTTCCCCCACCCAGTAACTAATTGTTCCTCTTCCATTCTCTGACAATAGCCCTTGAGCAAAACACAGGCATCCCCCCGGATTGCTGATTAGTGTGTCACCACCCAGGGGATCCCTGAGAAACAGGGACCAAGGTCTGCTAATTACAGGATCAACTGTAATTGCTGGTGACTATTGGAATTATCTGATAAAGGTATGACAGTATTTCCCCTTGTTTGGCACTGAGATTATTTAGAAGACACATCTTGATAGAGGGAAAAAAGCCACAATCTCTGGTGTCGACTGTACCGCCCCTCATTAGCTCATGGTTGCATGACAGAAGATTTAACAAATGAACTTGACAGACAGGAACAATGGGCCCCGAGTTACAAAATGTAATTTAGCAAGAATGTGGGCAGTGCCCTGCAGTTAGCTTCGAACAGGCGCCCTGCAGAGGCCCGGGGGGCAGCGTGTGACGGCAAAGGGCAGAGCCCTGGGTGTCGGCAGTGTTGGAGCCACACCTCTCACCAGCTGGCCATGTTTGGACACATTACTAACTTCTCTGGACTGCATTTTTCTCCTTTTGGAAAATGAGAAACACAGATGGGATGATCTTTCATGAATTTCCCAGGTTGGAGATGATTCTCTGCCAACAATAGGATGACTCAATAATTAATATGGTTGTCCCCGTGATAGAATATCATGCAGCTGTTACAAGTTCTGTGTTTCCCAAGAATATTTGAGAAATGCTTGTGACATGACATTAAGTTAAAAAATAAGAGGGAAAACTTAAATACGGATTATGGTTCTAATTTTGTCAAAAGAAATGCGTGCCTCAGAGAAAAAAAGAACTCGAAGGAAGCACCAGAAGTATTAACAGTGCTTACCATTGGTGACATTTTTTTGAAGTTTCACAGCATTTGAAATTGTACTTATTATTACGAGGGTAGTAAATAAATGCTTGACAATAGTAGTCCAACAATACATAAGTACATACAGTAAAAAATGAATGTTTCTCCCCTCACCCCTATGATTGCCACTTCCCAGATGTAAACTCTATTAACATTGTGAAGGAAATCAGACTTCACTGTGTTTTAAGCTGAATTTGTTAGACACATCCTTTGTGTCAGGTTTGGCTACAAAGAAAGCTAGAATTGTTATGGTGGTTTTTATTTTCTTTACTTTGATGACTTACCCAAATTACTTTTAATAAACATATTATTTTTCTAACAAATAATAAGATAGCAAATGGCATTCCTATGAAGCAGGTATCTACTGAAGCAGGATTGAGAGACATCGTGAACTACCTGAAATAACATGTGAGTGGCTGAGACGGGATCTGTGGCCTGGATTCTGTGCTGAGCTAAGAAGTCCAAGGGGAAAGAGGTTGGAGCTCTGTGATATAAGGGACACTGGAGCTTGTCCTGGCCCCTGCTTGTGCCCTGGAATAGTGGTTGGGAGAGTGAATCAAGGGAACTATAACTGGTCAAGTTAGGAAAGGTCATACATGGTCATTGATGAGACTATAAACTACAAAGAGAAGATTTTGTTAACATGACATGTTACACTGGAAAAACAGGTACAAACCCATTTCTAATACACACACACATACACACACACACAAAACTTCATTTATTTTTCCAAAAGGGCACAACAGCCCCCACCCCTCCTGTGCATTCCTAGTGCCCAGATTTTGGTCCATAATATTCTCCACTACAAGGAAAAGGAGACATCAGGATGGGTCTGGAACATTCTCTAGCAGTTGCCAGGAAGCGAGAATCCTGTCCCAAATGCCTGAGGCCGTGCTTACGGAACCGAGCCAGCGTGGAGGGCCCGCCCTGGCGGAGCTGGGACCATCTGAGCATCAAAAGAAGAAGAAACACAGCTGGTGGAAACAATTTGCATTTGGGAAAGTCCAGCATTTATTTTAAAAAAACTCAAGAAAAAGTTAATACAGAGAGTACAAAAGAAAGAGTTGGGGTAAAAATGAAGGATGAATATAATAAGATAGGTTCCATTTTTAATTATTTTAATAGATAGGGGATATTACACACACACCTACATCCATATACACACATATGCATACATACGTATGCATGTGGTCATTTTGTCCCTTCTATTAGATGGATGTCTATGGAGTAAAGACATGTAATTCAAGTCTATCTTTAAAAAAAATTACACTTGGAAGCTGTGACAGCCAGGTAGAGCTGGAGAAAGCAGGTGCTTTCTCCACTGACCGAGTGGAAGAGGCCCTGAAATCAACCAGCTGTGGTGACCATCCCAGTGACAGTCACAAAGATGCTCCAAGACAGTAAAGGAACCAGATGTCCCAGAGATGCCCCTGATTGCCCAGACATGGCTCCTCACTGCTCAGCAGGGCAACCCTCTTACAACCAAAGCTAATCACCAACGCATACCTGTCAGGGCCCTAGCCAAGTCAGAGGGCCACAACCGCAGGGCGGCAGATCCGGTGAGCCAGCAGGCAAAACCTAAGGAGTACATCATTTCTGGAAAAAGACACCTGCCTTCAGAAATTCAAAACCAACACCGATTCCAGGGAATTAAAAGAGAAGCTCGACTATCAGCAGGGGTCAGCATGCCCCTCAGGAGCTGGGATTCGAGGCAGCTTTTCCTTGATCCTACCAGGAAGGCATCTGTCTCCAGTGCATACCCATAATCTTGGCCAGTCGAAATGGTTCTTTTTTCTTTGAGGGGTTGGTGGGGGGGGGGGTGGCGGTGCTGAAACCCCAAAGAGAACTTTAACGATGTCTTGGCGTAAAAGTAAGACTGGGGATGAGAACAGGTATAATAAATAAATAAAACTAGGTACTAGCGCTTTTGTGAATGGTTTTAAGTCTAATAACTTGTTTTGTATTCACTGAGATATTTGGGGTGTTTTTGTTTCTTAAAGGATTTGAGGCACTTAAGAAAATCCAATACAATGGAGTTGTAATTTGGGATGATTATAAGTGTTTAGAAGATGAAATATGCTCCAATCAATGGGAAAATGTTTGGGGAAATTTAATTTGCTAAGTCAATAAGTTTTGGTTTATAATTGTATTAGTGCGTGAATATGTAGAGGATTATGGAGCATTTAAAGTTAATGGAATGTTAATCATTTGATAAATTCAGAACATTAATGAATGTACCATTAAACAATGTGCAAAATAAATAATTCTTCTTCTCTACATACATTCAAGTCTTCATATATTCAAGAGGCCACCAACGTAATACTTGGAGCCCAGGACCCTCTTAACTGAGCCTATGGCACCCAGCATTGGGAAGAGGGAGGATGAGAGAGGAGGGAGGGTGGGAAATCAGCTTCCAGTCCCAATCTGAGGAACTGCTGCCCCTGCCACAGGCAGCACCTGAGAAGGAGGCTAACTCCCAGCTGGCCATAGGTTTTCCCATTTGACCAGTGGTGCGATACCCCCTGCACTTAGACCCCAATTTGAAAAGAAAAAAAAGCTGAGTTGAGATGGAAGCCTGATGCCTTTGACTGCAATACTGCAAGGAGATATAACTTTATCTGATGAAGTGGGACACAGTGGTTACTTGTAAACCTGTAGTCCATCTGAAAAGCTGCTGCTTTAGCCCCCAAGCATCATTTCACTGTGAAGGTCCAACTTGAATGATGAGAGGCTCCGGGGTGAGTTCTTTAACTCGGACTCGGTCTGCCGTAGGCTGATGCTGCTTTAAACAGCTCATGCTATGACAGAGGGAAGTAGTTAGGAACTTTCTAGTGATGCTGTCCCACAGCATGAACTGCTTAAATGGGAATCTTATGCTTGGAATGCTAATTTTGCAAAGCCGCTTTTGTTGACTTGGCCAAGGTGAGTGTAAGCTATGGATGAGACCGACGAGAAGCTTGGCAGAAATGAAGGATTTTAGATGTAGCTGCATATATGTGTGACTGTAGAGATTACAAAAATCAACTCAGGTCCAAGAGCCTATCATCAGGAAGTGGCCTCTGCACAAATGTTCACTGGGTGTTAGGTGCCTAGAAATTGAGATGGACATGGATCCAATAACATTTTCATTAATATGGCAGATTGACTATTTTTGCCACATAAACTAGCTCATCTACTTTCTGACCTCATCCTCTCCCCCTGGTTCATTTTATTTCAGTCATTTGGACTTCCCTTTTTTTTTTTTTTTTTTGGTATGCTGTATGGCGGAGTCACATTTCATTACTTTTCCATGTGAGTATCCCGTTACTGCAGCACCATTTGTTGGATTTTTGTTTGTTCATTTGTTTGTTTTGGGGGAAGTGCATGGACTGGAAATCGAAACCATGTCTCCTGCATGGCAGGTGAGAATTCTACCATTGAACTACCCTTGCACCCCCACCCCAGACTTCCTT
The DNA here is from genome assembly GCA_004026745.1 of Myrmecophaga tridactyla. Classification (NCBI taxonomy): domain Eukaryota; kingdom Metazoa; phylum Chordata; class Mammalia; order Pilosa; family Myrmecophagidae; genus Myrmecophaga; species Myrmecophaga tridactyla. Next base: position 41,828 of record PVIY010009857.1, on the reverse strand, counting down.
TTGATTCCTCAAACATACCTAGCTTGTTCCCATCTTAGAGCCTTGGTCCTTGGTCTTTTTAGGACTGCCTCCTTGGAGTTGTTCAGGTATTAGCTCAAATGTCACATTCCTGATAAAGTCTTTCCTGACCACCAATCCAAATTCGCAACCCCTCCCCAACCTGCACTGCTGCCCAAAGAAAATCAACCTTCTCCATCATATTATCTTGCTTTATTGTCTTCCTGGAATTCATCTCTATCATAAATTGTCTTGATCATGTATTTACTACTTGTTTATTGTCTCTCTTTTCCATTAAAGCATCAGCAGTGCAGAGACCTTCACTTCATCTCTCAGAACAATTCTTGGCACAAAATATACATGCATTAAATGTTTGTTGAACAAATGAATTATTGAATTAATATACTCTTTTCCATCTTGATTTTGGAGAAATTTTTCCCCTTTCACAATATTTTCCGGAAAACAGAAAGAGGGAGTGAATAAGTGTGTGAGTCAGAGATAAAGACTCTTATTGAAAAAGCTCATCCCTGTGAACTTGCCCTTTTGTCTTAGTGTCCTGAGGTGACCAAGGAGGAAGGGAATGCAGGACTTTATCCCAAACTCAGTTCCTCTGTGAGCATATCTAACATACTCTGCCATAGTGAACCAACTTTAGTTTTAAAATGAGTCATGGCTCAACAACACTCAGCCTGAGTATAGCTTACTGCCTTTTCAACCCTTTATCTCTCCTTTTGCCTTTGGTAGAGATGAGAGTAGACAGTCTTCCCTTCTCTGCTCTGTGAAGGTCCAGCAAGTCTTGAGTTGAACTCAACTCTTCTTGCTTGAGGGTGGCTATTATTTTTCCTACTTACTACTTGCCCAATACCTGCAATGATTAATAGAGGATAACTTTTAAAGTATCAGTGCATATCACCAAAGATGGACTTGGACCATTTTCCAAAAGATTTTGCCCCATGGGAAACTTCTTTCAGAACCTTTGGGGAACAGACCTATAATTATTTAAATGAAAGAAGGGGCGGAGTAGTCTTTGGAATGTCATCTCACCGGCTTTCTTGGAGTTGGGAGCAATCTCAGGGCACCCTAAACATATCAGCTAGCATAGATGGAGCTATGTTATACATAAAGACAGAGATTTAGCCTTTTGGGGACGTCAAGGAGTAGGGGGTGGGAAAATAAACTTTCTACAGGAGAAAAAAAGAAAACTATCTTAAATACAAGAATGGCATCTCTAGGAGACTATATCTGGGACAGATATTCATGGGGAGAGACACTGCACAGTGATGGAATGAGAAGGTTAACAGACCTATCACAGAAGCTCATTAGAAAAGTACCCAAGAGAGGTACATGTTTTGGCTAGAATACTAAACTTTTGGGAAATCTTTTATTTCTTGGTTTTCTTTTAAGCTGCTGGAAGCATAAAAATATGATCCACCCTCCAATCCCTCACCCATTTATCATTCAACCAATGTTATTGAGTACCAATACTATTACCAATATTATTTATGTTCCATTCACTGTTTGTGGTTTTGGAAAATCAACTCTAAATAGGACAGACATTCTCTGTGTTCGTGGTGCTTACATTCTAATGATAAACTCAGATGTTGAAGAGATATTTGTAAAAGTAATTAACAATAAATATGAGTTTAATGTAGGACAAGTTATGTCCATTCCAGTTCTTCAGGAAGCAAATGCCAAGATGGACTTAGAAGTGCAAGAGAAATTGGGAGAAATGACTGTGGAGTGTGAAGGGGAAGAAGCAGCAAGATTAGGCAGGGAAAGCCTTCAGATCTGTCTCCTGTGAAAGGAGGGAGGGAAGAAAGGAGGATTAGGAAGGAAGAGTCTTGGAGCAGTACAGCCCCAAGAAAGTCTTGACCAACCCAATATGGAGCTCTAGAGCAAAGATTGCCCATAGAGGAGTCACATGTTAGGCAGAAATTGTCAGGCCCTATAGTCACTGCCATCCACGCACACCCATTGGCTGGAACTGCCCAGGGAGAACAAGGCTGGGCCACAGTGAGATCACTCAACACTCCTCATGCAGTTCCCCTCTGAAGGGAGCTTCGAAAGGCACACCTCCATGGCTGCCACACAAAGTCAACTTGTGTGGGTGCTCTCGCTCCCACTTTCATTTTTCCTTGCCATGATTCATAGCCAAAATGATGATCTCCATAAGCAGAGCCTTTGGCCTCTCAGGAAGACAGTAGCAAAGGATGGGGAGGTAGGTTTGGGCACAAACCCCTGGGGTCTGAGAAGACACTGGGAACATAGCCAAGGTTCCAGTAGTCCCACGTACCATGGCTGAATGCACAGCTGGGGGCAGGAAACACAGGGACTGGAAGGCCAGGAGCCTAACTCAGAGTTATGGATCCTTCTGATCCTCTCTAGGTTATTAAATGATACTAAAGAAAAACCTGATAATTATTTCTGCTAAAAAATCCAATAGTTAAGCTGAAACTATCTTAAAATAATTTTAAGTTATATTGCTCAAAATAAATGAAGACCATCATTTTTGCAGGACATTGAGTTTATATGATAGTTCCTTGTTTCTCTCTGAAAACACTTATCCAGAATTTTACATCCAATGTTAGCAGACCCTTGGGCACACCAAAGATTATTACTGTGTGATGAATTGAGGAGTACACTTAACTGAATTCTCTGTGTCTAAGGTTTAAAGACAAAATAATATGTAATAAAGCAATGCCTAACCAGAAAGTGGGGTCCCACACTTTAGAACACCCCACAGATCACAAACACAAAGCCTAAACATCCACTCTTGAGAAACACCATTAAGGGCCCAGGAAAACCCTTCCCCAGATATTTTGCTCCATATCCTCAAAACAAAGGTGACACTGTCTGAATGCTGTGAAGGTATGGCTTTGGAGATGGATGATGCACTTCTATGGAGATGAAAGTGCTTAGATTTTAGAAAAGACAAATTAACTTGCTCAATCCTTTCTTTCAGATGGCATGAATGCAATAGGTTCTTGCATAACAGAATAGAATTTCTCTGTAGTGCTGAGCATCCACTTTCTTGCTTCTCTTTGTGTTCTAAGTTGTATTTCTGGAGGCTTCCAGTAATTAGTGCTGTATTCACAGCTGTTGCAAATAGTGGCTAAAGAATATTTTGTAACCTTGAATAATTCATAATGCTCTTAAATTTGATTGTTAGCCGGAGTTATGTTTAAGTATGCAAGCCTCCATTTGCATTCTTTCCTTGGGCCTCACAAAGGTTTGGGGCAGGCCTGGACAGTGGTATCCTGGTAATCTGGAAGTCAACAAAAGAATGGAGGTAAATTGGGCCATAGTTCATGAGAACATTCCCATGGTACATCATTAGGTACGATGATAATCAAAGCAGCAATTCTGTAAACATACCCAGAAGAGACTGGCTCCTACACATTCTGCTCTCACAATCAGCTCCTTGCCTTGGTCTGTGTGATACTTCCGTGTGCTGTGGTGTCAGGGCTGGGAGGAGCAGACCCTCGTGCCCCAAGTCTCAGCAGCACCTAGTTGCAACAAAAGAACCATTTCTTGTTCCGACTCAAAACCCTCACCCTGCCAAGGATTCTGGGCTCTTGTAAGTTCTGCTCCCCAAATGACAGGGGGTTCCATGTGGGATCTGGAGCCGCGTCTCAGATGCTTCTGGCCAGCTTCCTCACTCCTCCTTGACCCCCAGACTGCTGCCCTTTTTGCTCAATGTCCTTGTGAGGGCTTCTCTCTGCTGGTGGCTATGGCTGAGCTCTGCCAGTACACTGCTGCCATGCCCAGTGAAGGGACCTGGCTCTCCCACTGGTCCTTTCCTCTATGGATAGAAATCTCCAACCCTCCACTGTACCTCCAAGCGCCTCCTCAAAGAGCTCTCAGGTTCAACTCCTTCTCTAGAATCCGTTGCTGCACTTACTTCTGCCCAATTTCCAGACATCCTCAAACAGAGTCCTCTCACCACACCCTCCTTCCAGCTGTCTACCTCCACCCTCTTCAGTCTCCAGGAATCTCCACAGCATGCCCTCAACCCAGACAGGGTGGTGTTTCCGTTTCCACATCATCAATGGGAATGCTGAGTGGCCCCTTTCAAATAAAAGTTTTAGTCTGCCTTTAACATGACCCTTTCAAAATAGTCACTTTTCTCAATTTTCAAGGAAGAGAAAGGGTTATTCTAAAATTAAATAATAAATAGATTTTTTTAAAGTTCATTCTTTGGTCTCCTTCCATTGCATGCTCTGCTACATATTCAACAACCCACCTGCCCTCCTCTCAGCTGCCAAAGCTATCTCCTTTCTAGAATGGGTCTCAAAGTTGGGCACACTGAGGAGGGGCATTTGGATTCAACACCCACCAGAGGTCACACAATTCTGAGGAGAAGAGCCTGCAGAACCAACTTTTGGAGCCTTCCCAGAGGACGCACGGCTGCCTACACACGTCCAAACTATCAGAAATGGAAAAACACAGAAATCACGGAATTTGATCCCCTAATTTTACAGGTATGGAAACTAAAGCACACAGGAGAGAAGTAACTGACTCAAGGCTACTCTGTGAGTGAGTGGTAGGGCAGGAACTCTAACCCATGGTGCTTTCCATCGCAGTTCTATTCCCAGGAGATACACCCACAATTCCTTGGTAAATAGAAAGGGACTTCCAGGACCTTTTCATATCCCCAAAGGAGGACTGTGGCTGGGAATTGTGGGCAGAATAACTTGGATGGTAATCAGCTGAGCTGGCTGGCTCCAGAATTGTTTGAGCCTGGAGTAAGGGAAGGAAGTGCAAGAGAAAGAATGGAGGAGGAGGCAATGGGACCTCCCCTGCCTTCTGCAGTCACTTGTTTCCACCCTCAAGTTCCTATCCTCTCTTGAGTCCTTTTTTCCCTCTTCTCCACAATATATCCTGCCTGGATTTCTCACTGACCCATCACCTGGACCTCCTTTTGATCAGGACATGGGAGAAGATGAGAAGATGTCCAGTGAAACAGGAAAGGAAAGTTAAGGAGAAGGCAGGGAGATAAGATGCACAGAGCACCTGACACAGTTCCCCAAGGAGAACTATCTACAGCCCCGTGTGGGCTGTGGAGCACCTTAAAGCAGCTGTTCCCAACCTTGGCTACAAGCTGAAACCACTCAAGGGGCTTTAAAACCCTTAGACGCATGGGCCCACCCCCACAGACTGATTTATTTGTCCGTCGTGTAGCCTGAGCATCAGGATTTATGAAGTCCCCTTTACGATTCTAATGTGGAGCCATTATTGAGATCCACCATTTTAGAAGAAAAGGCTTTGGTCCATCTCATCATGTGTTCTCTATGTCAAAAAGAAACAGTGTTTAGAGTCGAATACTTTTCCCATCCCATCTTCCACCCACATATCAGAAATCCCAATTATTCCAGCCTGAACTTTTAGATTTTCTCTTGAGAGCCCTTCACTGGCATCCTGGGCCTCTGGTATCACTGTCAAATCTACAGGTCTCAGATTCTCCCAAGTCCTTCCCAGTACCCAATGTCCCCCTAATGTACGGCTCTGAAAAAAGAGTCATCACTGCAGTACATGTGGTCTTTCCAAATGACAGTCTTTTGCTATCAAAAGGAATGAAGCTCAGACACATAGAACAACATGGACGAACCTTAGAGACATCATGTTGAGTGAAATGAGCCAGACACAAAAGGATTAATATTGTATGCGTTCACTGATATGAAATAATTAGAATAAGGAAACTCATGGAGTCAGAATCTAGAATATAAGTCACCAAGGGACCTAAATTGTACAGAGCTTTTATTTGGGAGGATGGAAAAGTTTTGGTAATGGATGATGGCAATGGTAGCACAACATTGTGAATGCAACTAACAGCACTGAATTATATATTTGAATGTAATTAAAAGGGGAAATTGAGGTTGCATCTATGTTACTAGAATAAATATTTTTAAAAGAACTAGACTGTACGACACAGTGAACCTTATTATAAATGATGGACTGTAGCTAATAGTACAATGATAAAAATGTTCTTGCATGAATTGTAACAGAGTTCGTGGTGATGACGACACTTTATGGGACAGAGTGCTAGAGATAAGAGAACGACTCAGAGAAAGAGTTCCAGGAATCTGGATGGGGGTCTCCTTGTGTCTATTCCTGGTGGTGAGACTCCATGAGACCACACAAAGAAGTACTGGGAATCTGTATGCTCAACAATTTCCAGAACTTGCATGGATTTGGGGGACAATAAAGATCCAGCCAGAGTAAAGAAACCTTATGTAACACTCCAGGCACTCAGTAGAGACCCCAGAATAACTCCATACTTTTGCAGGGCTATAAAAGCCCTAAAGTAAAGGCTACTCTATTCCTGCTCCTACCAAAACATAGAAGCAAACTTTAAGAAGAGATGGAGCTGATTCTAAGTTCTTTAATTGCATGCCTAAACAAAGTTCAACATCCTTTAAAGGAAAGAACAAAAGTTGTTCACTCAAAAAAGCAACAACACAATGCCTAGCACCTGATGAAAAATTACTAAACAGAAAAAGAAGCAGGACAGTGTGACCAATAAGTAGGTAAAAAAAATCAATCAATGGAATCATATTCAGAAATGTTAGAGATGATAGAATTAGCAAACAAGATGCTAAAACAATTAAAAATATGCTAATATGAATAGGTATAATGAGAAAAGTGGAAGATATAAAGAACTTTTAAAAGTTCTACAGATAAAAACACAACATACGAAACGAAAAATGTACTGGATGAGATTATTAACAGATTAAGCACTGCAGAAGAACAGACAAGTGAATTCAAAGACATAAAAATAGAAATTATTCAAACTGATATACAGAGATAAAGAAGAGAAAAAAGACTGAAAAATAGCAGAAAATGTAAAATATAAAGTAGTTGGATATATGTGTAAGGGGATGGGGAGAAGAAAAATATTTGAAGAAATAGTGTCTGAAATTTTTCCAAATTTGATTAAAAAAATCTAAAGCCACAGACTTGATAAACTCAACTAACTCCAAGAAGGATAAACAAAAAACTACATCAAGGCACATCTAATCATTGTTTAAAATCGAGGATAAGGAGAAAATCTGAAAGGTAGACAGAGAAAAAAAGATGCATAACATCTAGGAAACAAAGTGAGAACTACTGTAGATTTATTATCAGAAAACAATTTAAGCCAGAAAGCAATGAGAGGGTAAATTTAAAAAGTTGAAAGGAAACAAAAATTTCCCTCAAAAACGAAAGTGGCATAAAAATTATTTCAGACAAACAAAAAGCTGTGCAAAATTCATTGTCAACATACCTAAACCACACAAAAAAATAAGAGAAGTGTTTCAGGCTAAAGAAAAATGATTCTGGTGGAAAGCTGGATCTACCAAAAGGGAAGAAAAGTGCCACAAACAGTGACTAACTGGGAAAATATGAAAGATTTTTTTCTCATTTTTTTAAAAAAATTAAATATAATTGTTCAAAGAAAAGAAAACCATGTCACAAGATTTACAGCATATTTATAATTAAAATGTTTGATATACTAGCACAAAAGATGAGGAAATTAAGGTATACTTTTGTAAGATTCTACATTATACCTTCTGTGGTATAAAGATTATTTTTATCTTATAAAATAAAAGATTCAATATAATGAAGATTATAACTTCAGTGGTATAAAGATAAAGACTATTTAAAGGTAGATGGTGCTAAGCCAATAATTTACATTTGTAAATCCTACAACGATCATTAAAATAATAAAAAAGATGTATAGCTAAAAAAAAAAGTGGAATGTCACCAGAAATATAAAAACAGATCCAAATGCATACTGTCTATAGGAAGTTTTAATTATAAAGGCGCAGAAGAGTAAAAGATGAAAAGATGGGAAAAGAAATGGAGCACAAAATCTAACTATAAGATGTGAGGCTAACGGGCAGCAGTTGTCACATGCTCCCGAGGGGAGCTGCACAAGTGCACACCTTGCCCCTGTGGTCCAAGGAGGCCACTGGCCCTCACTGGGAGTGCCTGGGGGAAGCCGGGGCCATGCTCACTTCACAGGTCCTGGGTTTGGTGGCTTTCAGTGCACACCGGAACATGTGGACCTGATTGGAATTGCACCAGATCTCCATCCAGCTCACCCAACTGCTGCAGTCAGGAAAGGCATTGTAGGAGAGGCAGTCCTGAAGGGGGAAAGGAGGCCCAATGGTGCCATCTGCTGGGAAGAAATGGAAAGTACAGTCTGGCAAACCGCCTATCTGTCTAGCTTCAAACAGATCCTTGAGTAGAGTTGCATCCCCTGCATGAGTTTGGTGGGGAATTACTGATGAACCAAATGCAAAAGGAGACCTTCAAGTGCGCACGGGTGGTTCAGTGGTGGAATGCCCGTCTTTCATGTGGGAGACCCGGGTTCCATTCCCGGACCATGCACCCCCCGTAAAAAAGGAGACCTTCAGTGCAAATCCACGTGAACACAAAACCTTAAATGACTGGTGGAAATCAACTTCCAAAATAACTCTATCCAGATAATCAAATGCCTTGAAGCCAATAGAAAATCATGCAGCATATGAAAATGCAGGAAGATACAGCCCAGCCAAATGACCAAATGAAAACACCAAATGAGACACAGACTCTGGAAAAACTAATAAAACATGTTCATATAAATCTCCAAAATAAATTCAGTGGGTTAGCTAATGACATAAAGGATATCAAGAAGACACTAGAAGAGCATAAAGAAGAATTTGAAAGAATAAGTAGAAAAATTAGCAGATTGTGCAATTATGAAAAATACTATAGACCAAGTCAAAAATATACTAGAGACACTCAACAGCCAATTTGAAGAGGCAGAAGAAAGAATGTGAGCTAGAGGACAGGACAATTGAATTTGAATGCACAAAAGAACAAATGGCAAAAAAAGGAGAAAAAAAATTTGAATGAGATCTCAGGGAAACGATGGGTAACATGAAGCAAACAAATATGACAATCATCAGTGTCCCAAAAAGAAAAAAGAAGAGTAACAGGCTAGGAAGATCAGTTGAGGAGATAATGGAGGAAAACTTCCCAATCCTTATAAAAGACATAAAGTTGCAAATCGAAGAAGCCCAATGAACCTCAAATAGAGTAAATCCAAATAGGCCTATTCCAAGACACATACTAATCAGTCTGTCAAATGTTGGATAGAATCTGAAAGTGGCAAGAGAAAAGCAACACCACATACAAGGGAAACCACATAAGACTGAGTTTGGACTACTCAGCGGGCACCATGGAGTTGAGGAGGCAGTGGTATGATATAGCTAAGATTCTGAAATAGAAATGGACACATTCCCATTCGAGCCAGCCAATTCGTCCCTCAAAAATGAGGGAGAAGATGTGGCCTCAGTCTCTCTAAAAATTCTGCAAGTAAAATCATTGCCCTCCCCAGTATGTGGGACATTGACATCCAGGGATGAAAGTCTCCCTGGCGACATGGGAGAGGACTCCCAGGGATGAATCCAGACCTGGCACCGTGAGATCAACAATTCATTCCTGACCAAAAGGGGAAAAAGAAATGTAACTAATAAAGTATCAGTGGCAGAGAAAGTTCAAATAGAGTCGAGAGGCTACTCTGGAGGTTGCTCTTATGCAAGCTTCAGTTAGATCTTGCTACCTATCATAACCTGCCAACCCCCAACCAGGACCATTCCAGCCAATCCTAAAGAACACCTAGGGCAATATAATAAGATACCACAAGGGTTCCAGGCATTAGAGTAACTTTCCAGAAATCTACAACCTCCAGATGGGTCCTAGTCCAGATAAGTCCTGAAACCTAGCCCAGCCTCTCCAGAACATCAGATAGTTCCATCTCCCTACCCCATGTTAGTGGCAGACCCTTCCAATATCAAAAACTTAGAATTGCCATAGCTCAAACACCCCTAAAGAGAGGGACAGAAAGATGAAAAATGATGGTGGAGTTATACAGCGAAGATAGGATTTAACAAATGAATATGAATGCTGAATCATTAAACTGATACCTCTTTTAGTCTCCACAATCTTAGAGCAGCTAGAAGTAAAAACCTAAAATTGTGAAATTGTAACCCATATCAAACTCTGAAATATGTTCCACAACTAATTGTGGTGCTGTGCTTTGAAATCTACAGCTTTTTTGTATATATATTATTTTTCACAAAAAAGAAGGAAAATATGTCAGTTGTGATGATAAAAAGTATTTAAGCCCTCTAGCCTCCTGTATTTTGGAGCAGCTAGAAGGAAAAATCTGAGAGGATGGCATGGTAGCCCCTGACAAACTCTGGGATACATCCTGTAACCAGTTGTTGAAGAATGCTTTGAAAACTACTGCTTTTTTATTTCTTTGCTTTGTATATATGCTATACTATACAATAAAAAAAAGTAAAAAAAAAAAGTGAGAGAGAGAGATTAACATTTTGACAGACAAAAGCTCAAAAAAATTGTCAACAAGAGACAAGCCTACAGGAAATACGACAGGGAGTTCTGTCAGTTAAAAAAAAAAAGACATGAGAGGGAAGTTCAGAGGAGGGCACAGAATTGAAGAGTAACTTTTTAAAGGATAAAATAGAAAGAGGGAAAAGGATATATAGCTCTGACAAATAAAAACCAACGAATAAGATGGTAGATTCAAGACATGTCTTTACAGTAATGGCTTTGAATGTTGATGAACTAAACTCACCAATTCAAAGATACAGAATGTCAGAATGGATTACTAAATATAATCCAGCTATATGCTGCTTACAAGAGACTCACCTTAGACCCAAGGATGCAGATTAAAAGTGACAGGTTGAAAAAAGATGATCCATGTAAGCTGAAACCAAAATAAAGCAGAAGTGGCTATACTAATATCAGACAAAACAGACTTTAGATATAAGGATGTCATAAGAGACCAGGAAGGACACTACAGATTAATAAAAGGGACAATTCACCAAGAAGAAATAACAATCGTAAATGTTTATGCTTACAATCAAGGAACTTGAAAGTTCATGAGGCAAACATTGGCAAAACTGAAAGGAGCAATGGACAATTCAACAATAATAATGGGAAATGTTAATACACTACTCTTCTCTTTTGCTAGAACAACCAGAAAGAGGATTGACTAGGAAACAGAGAACTTAAACAATTGATAAATGACCTAAGAGACATATATTTAGATCATTACATCCCAAAACATCAGGATATACATTCTTCTCTAGGGCTCATGGAACATTCTCTAGGATTGAGCATATGCTGGGGGCACAAAACAGGTCTTTATACATTTTAGAAGATTGAAATTATTCAAAGCACCTTCTCTGATCACAATGGAATGAAGATAGAAATCAGTAACCATCAAAGAACCAGAACTTTCACAAATATATGGAGATTAAATTACTCACTCTTAAACAATAAGTGGGTCAAAGAAGAAATTGCTAGAGAAACTGTTAATTATCTGGAAATGAATGAAAATGAGAATACAACATATTAGAACTGATGGAATACAACATAGGCAGTGCTGAGAGGGAAATTTATTGCCCTAAATGCCTGTATTAAAAAAGAAGAAAGAGTAAAAATCAAAGACTTAACAGCTTGCTGGGAGGAACTAGAGAAAGAACAGCAAACTAACCCCAAAGAAATTGAAGAAGAGAGATAGCAAAGATTAAAGCATAAGCAAATGCTTTGGAGAACAAAAAAACAATAGAAAGAATCAATAGAGCAAAAAGTTAGTTCTTTGAGAAAATCAGTAAAATCAATGGACCCCTAGCTAGGCTAGAAAGAAAAAAAGAAGAGAGAGAGATGATGTAAATAAAATCAGAAATGAGAGGGATTGTTACTGAGGACCCTGAAGAATTTAAAAGAAATCATTAGAGGATACTATGAACACAATATAACAACAAACTAGACAACTTAGATGAAATGGACAAACTCCCAGAAATGCACAAACAAGCTACACAACTCAAGAAGAAATAGAAGATCTCAACAATCCAATCACAAGTAAAGAGATTTAATCAGCCGTCAAAAATCTTCCTACTGGGCGGCTGCTGTGGCTCAGCAGGCAGAGCTCCAACCTTCCATGCTGGAGGTCTGGAGTTCGATCCCTGGTGCCTGCTGCCCGCTGCCCATATGCAAAAAAAAAAAACTTCCTACAAAGAAAAATCCAGGGCCAAATGGCTTCACAGGGGAATTTATCAAACATTTCAAAAAGAATTAATACCAGTCCTGATCAAACTCTTCCAAAACATTAAGGGAAAAGGAACACTACCTAACTCATTTTATGAAGCCAATCTCACTGTAATACCAAAATTGGGTAAAGATGCTACAAGAAAGGAAAACTACAGGCCAAGCTCCCTAATGAATATAGATGCAACAATTCTCAGCAAAATACTAGCAAATTTAATACAACACATTAAAAAATCAAATTCAACAACACAACCAAGTGAGGTTTATACCAGGAATGTAAGGGTGATTCAAAACAGGGAGATAATCAATGTAATACAGCATATTTAACAAATCAAAAGGGAAAAAAAATCACATGTTCATCTTGACTGATACTGAAACAGCATTCAACAAAGTTCAGCATCCCTTTCTGATAACAACACTTCAAAAGGTAAGAATCAAAGGAAACTTTCTCAATATTATAAAAGGTATATATGAAAACCCCAGAGCCAGCACACTGGTGATCAGGAACAAGACAAAGATGCCCTCTATCACCTCTATTATTCAAAACTGTACTAGAACTTCTAACTAGAGCAATCAGAAAAAAGAAAGAAAAGACATCTACATCAGAAAGGAAGAAGTAAAACTCATTATTTGCAGATGACATGATACTACACTTGGAAAATGCTGAGAAATCTATGACAAAGCTTCTTGAGCTGCTAAACAAATTCAGCAAAGTGGCAGGATGCAAGATTAATGTGCAAAAATCAGTAAAGTTTCTATAAACAAGCAATGACCTAACTGAGGAGACAATTAAGGAAAAAATTCAATTCAAAATAACAACTAAAAGAACCAAGTATCTAGGAATAAATTTAACCAGGGATGAAAAGGACCTGTACACAGAAAACTATAAAACATTGCTATAAGAAATCAAAGAAGATCTAAATAGATGGAAAGACATTTCCCGCTCATGGATAGGAAAGTTAAATGTAGTTAAGATGTCAATTCTACCCAAATTAATCTACAGATTCAATACAATACCAATCAAAATTCCAACAACCTATTTCAAAGTCTTGGAAAAGGTAGTTATCAAATTCATTCGGAAAGGAAAGAGATCTTGAATAGCTAAAAATATCCTTAAAAAAGAAGAACAAAGAGTGGGAGGACTGACATTTCCTGACTCTAAAGCTTATTACAAAGCCATAGTGGTCAAAACTGCATGGTACTGGTAAAAAGATAGAAGTATTGGCCAATGGAATTGAATCTAGAGGGTGGAGATAGACCACTAAATCTATGGTCAATTAATCTTCAACAAGGTCCCCAAATCCACTGAACTTGGACAGAACAGTTTTTTCGATAAATGGCATGGGAGAACTGGGTAGCAATAGCCAAAAGAATGAAAGAGGACCCCTACATTACATCCTATATGAAAATTAACTCAAAATGGGTCAAAGACCTAACTATAAGAGACAATATCATAAGATTCCTAGAAGAAAATATAGGGAAACATCTTCAAGACCTAGTGATAGGAGGTAGCTTCCAAAACTTTACACCAAAAGCAAAGCAATGAGAGAAAAATAGATAAATGGCAACTCCTCAAAATCAAATGCTTCTATACCTCAAGAGACTTTGTCAAAAAGGTGAAGAAACAGCCAACTCAATGGGAGAAAATATTTGGAAATCATATAGCGGATAAAGGTTTGATATCCTGTATACATAAAGAAATTATACAACTCAAAAACAAAAACATAAAAAAAAAAAAAGAGCAAACAGCCCAATTATAAAATGGGCTAAAGATATTGTTTTGGTTTGCTAAAACTGCTGGAATGCAATGTACCAAAAACGGAAAGGCTTTTATAAAGAGGGTTTATTAAGTTGCAACATTACAATTCCAAGGCCATAAAAATGTCCAAACCAAGGCATCCGGAGAAAGATTCCTTCTGTTAAGGAAGGCTGATGTTTGAAATACGGGAAGGCTGTTGCTGGTGTTTATTGGTCTTTGTTCCCAGTTCCATAACTTCCACCTCCCGACAGTTGTTTCCTCTCTAAGCATCTGTGGTCCTTTACTTAGCTCCTCTGGGACACAGCTATGGACTCTAGCTTGCTTAGCATCTCATGGGAAGGCACATAGTAACATCTGCTGAGCTCTGCATCTCCAAACGTCCCTGTCTAGGCATCTGCTCTCTGTCACCACTCCAAGCATCTCTAAATGTCTGCATCTCTGTCAGCTCCAAAGCAACTGGTCTTCAAGCATCTGCATCTGAAGTTTCTCCAAAATGTTTGCCTTTTAAAGGACTCTAGTAAACTAATCAAGACCCATGTTGAAAGGGTGGCGGCACATTCCATCTAATAGAAAAGCCACACCCACAACTGGGAGTGCCATTTCTCCATGGGAGTAATCTAATCAGAAGGTCACACCCACAACTGGGTATGTTACATCTCCATGGAAATAATCCATTTAAGTTTTCACCCTAAACAATAGGTCTGTCCCCACAAGATTGGATTAGGAAAGAAAAATGGCTTCTCTTGGGTACATAACAATTTCAAACCAGCACAGATATGACATTTTTCCAAAGAGCAAATACAGATGGTTAAAAAGCAAATGAAAAGATGCTCATTTTCATTAGCTATAAGGGAAATGCAGATCAAGGCTACAATGAGCTATCACCTCACACCTATAAGAATGGCTGCTAATACACAAGCAGGAAACTACAAATGTTGGAGAGGATGTGGAGAAATTGGAACACTTATGCATTGCTGCTGGGAATGTATTATGGTGCAGCCACTATGGAAGACAGTTTGGTGGTTCCTTAGAAAACCAAACAGCTGCCCTATGACCTGGTAATACCACTACTCAGTATATACCCAGAAGAGCTGAAAGCAGTGACACAAACAGACATTTGCACACCAATGTCCATAGCAGCATTATTCACAATTGCTAAAAGATGGAAACAATCCCAGTGCCCATCAATAGAAGAGTGGATAAACAAAATGTGATATGTATATATGATGGAATATTATGCAGCAGTAAGATAAAATGAAGTCCTGAATCATATGACAACCTGGATGAACCTTGAGGACATAATGTTAAGTGAAATAAGCCAGACACGAAAGGATAGATACCATAGGATTTCCCTTTTCTGACTTTGGTAGAGGTAAACTCAGAGGCTTATAATACAGAATATAGGGGACCTAGAGATGCATAGAAGCTAGAGATGGTGAACTTTAGTTAATGAGCTTGAACTTAAATGTAAGAGAATGGGCAGAAGTGAAGGCAGTTCATTAGTGGTCTATAAGTAATATGAGTGACATTGCAGGTGGACATATTTGAAAAGGGTTGTATAAAACCATGTATCCCACCAATTAACACTGCAAATATAAATAAGTTCTTGCATGAACTACTTCAAAGGTATGACTCTTGTACAAAGAGTAAATAATATTGGGGTATTGGGGGAAAACTACTATCAAATCTATGGTCCATATTTAACAGGAAGACATCAACAGTACCACGACAATACCAGGGGTAAATGATTGGGGGGAAGGACAAGAGTTAAGGGGAGGTTTGGATTTTCTATTTGGTAAGGGTTTGTTTATCTGTTATCTTTCTCTTGGGAACAATGAAAATTGTCTAAAATTGAGAGTGGGGATGATTGTACAACTCAATGAGGATAATGTGAGACATGGATTGTTGACTGTGGACATTATTCACGATGCCCAATGGAGGGAGGCGGCTGGAGGATACACTGAAGAAGAAGTGGAATGGTGAACCGTGGTGTATACGTATAATTGAATATTGTGCGACTACAGAAAGGAACGAAGTCGTGAGGCATGCCAATGAAGTGAATGAACCTTGGGGACATTACGTGGTGCAAAGTAAGCCAGAAACAAAAGAACAAATATTTTATGGTTTCTTTTAGAAAATACCTATTTAAAAAGTGAGGCCTAGATTGTAAGCTCTTATAACAAGACTACAATGAGCAATCACTTTTCACATTTAGGCCAGAGCTGTAAATATTACTTAGATTTTGAGATGCCATGTAATATTGTATAACCTGGTATCTCCCTGGAACTTTGGCTACCTGTGTGACACTTAAGACTCAGAGCTGGCGTTCAGCAGCTCTGAAAGTCAGCATTGCTACATGCAACAACTATTAAAGAAACTGAAAAAGAGAGGAGTCTTCATTTAGAGATAAGAATGAAGCCAGTCGGGTGGGGACTGAGGTAGATCAGAATACATGGGTAAGGATGACACTGCCTGTATTTTAGAACTTCACCTACTGTATAAGACCAAAGGAATTTTCTATAGCACATAATCTAACTCAACCTGTCCTGATAGCTCATTTAAACAACCCAAACACATGGAGCCCAGAATGGGAATGAGGCTTTTAATTCTGTATAACATTAATGTAATATCCAGATATATCCGATAATATTTTGAGCAGATAATTAAAAAGTATTGGCAAAGTCCCTTGAGGGACAGGAGAAAAAATATGGAACTATTAAGCTTTACCACCGGGGAAACCCCTGATACTGTCTCATGCATTAAGGACTCCCAAGTCAATAGGTCAAGCCCTTGCTCTTGAGGCTTGGTCTTGTGAAGCATCTTTCTGTAAGGGGGATATTAAGTCTACCTATAGTTATGCCTAAGAGTCATTTCCAGAAAACCACGTTTGTTGCCTAGATGTGGCCTCTCTAAGCCCAACTCTGCAAGGAAAGTCATTAACCTCCTCTCATGTTATGGGACATGACATCCAGGAATGAAAGTCTCCCTGGCAACGTGGGATAGATTCCCAGACATAAGCCTGGCCCTGGCACCATAGGTTCGACAATGCCTTCCTGACCAAAAGCGGGGAAATAAATGCAACAAAATAAGGCTAAGAGAGTTCAAATTGAGTCGAGAGGCTATTCTAGAGGTTACTCTTATGCTCATTTCAGCTACACATCGCTAATTATGAGGGCTTGCCAAACCCCAACCAAAACCACTCCTGTCAACCCTAAAGAACACCTAGGGCTTTATCTGAGATTCTACAAAAGTTTCACTCACTAAGACTACTTTCTAGAAACCTACAACCTCCAAATGGGTTTCTATGCCAGATAAGTCCTGAAACCCAGAGGGCCCAGCCTCTCCAGAACATCAACTAGTTCCATTCCCCCATCCCATATCGACACCCCTTTCCAACATGAAAAAGTTAGAGTGGGCATAGCCCTAATACCCCTAAGGATTTGGAAAAGGATCAAAGAAGAAGGAGTAGTTGTAACAGAGAAGATAGGATCTGAGTATGACTTCTGACTCATTATATTGATATTTATTTCATTCTCCAGCGTCTTGGAGCAGCTAAAAGGAAAAACATTAAATTGTGGAACTGTAACCCGACCAAACTCTGAAATCTGTTCTATAACTACTTGTTAAATGTACCTTGAAATTTATTGATTTTTTTGTATATTTATTTCACAATAAAAATGTTTTAAAAATCTAATTATAAGAAAGCTGACATAGCTATATTAATATTAGATAAAGTAGACATCAGCGCAAGGAATATTACCAAAGATTAAAAAGGGCCTTTTAGCAGTAATAAGAGGATAAATTCACCAAGAGGCCAAAATGACAATCCTAGATATTTATTCACCTAACAACAAAACTTCAAAACACACAGAGCAAAAACTAACAGAACAGAAAGGAGAAATAGACAAATATTTCAACATTCCCCTCTTGTTAATTAATAGAGCAAATAGACAGAAAAGCGACTAGTATTTAGAAAACCGAACAACCATTACCCAACTTGGTCTCATTGACATTTATAGACCACAACAACAACAGAGCACACATTCTTTTCAAATACACATGGAATATTCACCGAGATAGATCATATTCTGGGCCATTAACCAAGTCTCAAAAACATAAAAAGATTGACTCATATGTTCTCTGACTTCATGGAATTAAGTTAGAAATCAATAACAAAAATCTATCTAGAAAAAATCCAAATATTTGGAAATTAAAGAAGAAACTTAATAACTCATGGTCAAAAAAGAAATCATGGGGAAAATCAGAAAGTATTTTGAAGTGAAAAAAATGAATACACGCATCTAAAAATGAGGGAGATGCAGCTAGAGAAGTGCTTAGAGAAAACTTCATGGCTTCAAATGTTTGTATTAGAAGAAAAGAAAGGTCTAAAATTAATAATCTATGCTTCCACCTTAGGAAGCTAAGAAATGAAGTTCAAATTAAACCCAAAAAAATAGAATGAAGAAATTAATAAAATCAGATTAGAAATCAATGAAAATAGACAAACAATAAAAATATAAATTTTGTTAAACTTTAGTGTTTTGAAAAGATCAATACATGCGATAAACCAAGGAAAAAGAGAAGACACAAATTACCAATATCAGGAACTAAAGAGAGCATATCTCTACAGTTCTTATAGATAATAAAAGGATAAAATGAAATTTTAAGAACAACTTTATGCCAATAAACTTGACAACTTCAATGAAATGGATAAATTGTTTGTATGTAAAAAAAAAAAAACTCTTACTCTGACCTCATGGCATATTCAAAAATTGTCTCACAATGGATCATAGACCTAAACATAAAGAATAAAATTATAAAACTTCGAAAATAGTTTAAGAGCGAATTTTTTTTAACTTTGGGATTGGCAGAAATTTCTTCGTTAGGGCACCAAAAAGTGTAAACCATAAAAGACATAATTGTTAAATTGAGGTTCATCACCATTAAAATACTTCTGCTCTTTGAAAGACAGCTTTAAGAAACTGGCAAGGCAATTTGGGAGAATTCATGATTGATACACACACTTATACACATACACACACACCAACAAAGGACTTGTATCCAGAATATATAAAAAATTCAGTAATAAAAAACACAAAAAATATGGGCAAAAGATTTGAACAGACACCACAAAGGAAGATATACAAATGGTCAAAGGCACATGAAATTATGGTCTACACCATTAATCATCAGGGAAATATAAAGTAAAATCATAATAAGATATACAATCAACTCATTAGAATGGCTAAAATTAAAAAGACGGACAATACAAACTGCTAACAAAAACGTGGAGCCACTGGAACTCTCATACATTGCTGGTAGGAATATAAAACGGTACAAACACTTTGGAAAACAAATTGGCATTTTTTGAAAAGCTAAACATATGCATCTTACAACCCAGCAATCCCATTCCCAGTTCCAAGAGAATTGCAAACAAACACAGGTCCATGCTAAGACATGTACACAAAAATTTATAGCAGCTTTATTTATAATAGACAAATACTCTAAACAACCCAAATGTCCCTTAACAAATGAATGGACAGACACATTGTGTTACATCCATACAATAAAATATTACCCAACGACAAAAAGAACAAACTATTGCTGCCCAAAACAAGATGGACGAATCTCAAAAGGGTTGCGCAGAGTAAAAGAAACCAGATGCAAAAGAGTAGATGCTTCATGATTTCATTTATACAGAACACTGAAAAACAATTTAATCTATAGAGCAAGAGACAACAAAAACAGATGAGTGGTTTCCTACAGCCAGGGGTAGTGGAAGGAAATCAATTGCATGTGGGTACAAGCAGTTCGGGCTCCATGACCTGCAGGCCCCACTGCAAAATGAAAAGGGGGGGCCCTTTGTTCAAAAATTAAGAATTTCAAGACGTTAATGGCAGAGCATTAAACCAAGTGCAGGTTAATCAGTGCCCCTTCTGATAGTGGGGCCGGGGTGTCTGCACAAGTTCACATGCCAGGAAGCCCTGGAAACAAGGGAACATTTCACGATGATGAAATTGTTCTTTATCTTGATTTTGGTGATGGTTATATACATTTGTCAAAATGCATTAAAGCACAGTTAAAATGGCAGGAATCCCCAAGTCATTGAGGAGAATAAACCTGCAGACAAACCCTCCAGTAATCTTCAGGTTTTGTTTTCTCCATACTGGGCTAAAACCCTTTAGCAGCCCTGCCCTCTCCAGAAGCCTCCCAGGGTGTCCTCATGTTCGTTCATTGTTTATTTATGAAATATTTACTGTGGGCAGTGAACGAGGAACTGGGGATAGAAAAAAAATTTTTTAATACAATTCCTACCCTCAGTGAATGAAGAGTCTCGTGCTGTGCTGTCCAATATAGTAGCCATTAGCTACATGTGGCTGCTTAAATGTAAATTAATGAGAATTAAAAAATATAGTCCTTCATTCACACTAGCCACACCTCAAAAGCAAAATAGCCACATGCACTTCTTGTAAAAGTATCAACTCAGAGACCCTCCTTCTGTCCTCCCCAATAACCTGAGGGTCATGTATGACTGAGATTTGGGAGAGGGGTGCACCAGTAGCGCCAAAAGACAACAGTAATTTGCTGCACCTCCTAACCCCCTCTCCAGGGATTTGGAAACCCTCTCCCATCTGCCTTTCCTGATGAGAATAACTTATCATTTTAACTCCTCATCTGATGCATGAATCCCCTCTGCAGCATGCCTGTCAATGTGCTGCTAACATCTGCTTAAATACCTCCACTGATGAGGAGCTCATTACCTCCCAACCCGATCATTCCATCATTGGGTAGCATTCTTCCTTCAAGGGAGTCAGAAGGAAGGTGCCATGGAGATTCCTCGCAGTGGTCCTGGGTCCAAACTTTAAAAGCCATATGGCCAAACCTGATTTTTTCTCCTCTGGAAAGCCCTCCTATCTTTGAAGAGGGTTCCAGGTTCCCATGCACAGCCTTAGCCTCTCTCATCTAATAAGCCTCTAGCCCGTCCTGATCCTGCATCCTTCGAGAGGAGGAATGCTTACAAATGAAAATGAAAGGACTCGAAAGTGAATCCTTGCCCCGTGTGCACAGAGCCCACCAGTAGACGCCAGTTTGAGAAGAGAAAACGTAGATTTAGCCAAGGCCAGCCTTGCGAAGACGAGAGGGCAATCCTCAAATCTGTCTGCCCAAACTGGAGAACGTTTCAGTGTTTCATAGGATTCACACAATGGCAGGCAGGCTTAGGATAAGGAGTAAGGTGGTCAGTTCTGACCTGGCTCATGTTACTTCATTAATAATCATTAAGGGGACGACATGCCGGAGAACCACACTCCAGAGGGTTCCGTGCAAGGGCACCTGACTTAAGGGCTACAAAATAATAGAAGGGGATTCAATCGGCGCCAATCACGAGTTGCCTTGCTATTGTTCAGTTAGTGGGTGCAGTTTCAAAACATAGCATCAGCAAAACAAAGCATCTGGGTTACAGTTCAGTCCACATGATTCTTGCTTTTACAATTAGGTAAAGTTTTCTCCTAGGTTAACTTTCTTTTTAATTGCACATGTCTTGGTGGCTAAAGCCAATGAAGGTTGCTGGAGTTGGAGCTGCTAAAAAGAAGAAATTATCGATGGGGTGTGTAGGTGGGGATTTTGGAGGTGAGAGAAAAGAGAAATGGGAATTTTTGCAACCTAATCAGGGAGTGAGTTGCTTGGGAAAGTGGTCAGCGGGGGAGGGGGGGTGACAAATGGATCAGGGTCAGCTACAAAAGCTTGTGGTGGGGCAGTGCAATGGTGGGGGGTTGATTCCCAGTGCCTGCCCATGCCAAAAAAAAATAATAAAAATAAAAAAGCTTGTGGTGGCCTTCTCAGCATCACTGGAACTCAAACCTCTGGCTTGGCTCTCAAAATCCAGAGCTTCACTTGAAGTCTTCTGTTATTAGTGACATCAACAACAAAATCATCCAAAAATTACCTTTGCATCTATGGGCAAAACCCCTGGTGCAGATGCAAGTCCCTCAGGGGATCTCTTGCATAAAACTCCACTTTTCTTCTAGAATTAAGTACTATTTTTAAAAACATCATCCAAGACGCTGATGCTTCCTCCTTTATCACAGCCCTCTGCGGTGTGCATGTGCATCTTTATTGAGCCTGTTTCGCTCAGTTGCGACACATCCCCCTGCCCCCCACGCCTCGGCCCCTCCTCTGCAGGCACCCCCCTCTCTTACCTGACCCTGGGTCCCCACCCGACACCAGCACTTCTCTGGCGGGGGGTCTCCCTGCTGCAGCTGTTGGGATTGATCAGGAGCAGCTCAATGAGAAGAATGGGGAAAGGCGGAAACTTCTCTACAGCATTCTCCTGGCTCCCTCCTCCCCCTCCCCCCGGCCTTCCTGGGGGAGGACACAGAAGCGCTACTGGGCTGGGGCCCCACCTGATGGGGACAGGAAAGGCGAGCCAAGGGACGACAAAATCACGCCCCAGCTTCTGAAACGTAGGAGTGTCTTTGGGGATGGGCCTAATCTGATGAATCTGTTCTTTAAAAATGCCATCCTAACATGTTGATTATTACCATTTCAACGTGAATGATCATCTCATCTCAGGTGTATGGATTTTCCTAAAGGTTTCTCTCCCTCTCTGCTGACTTCACATCCCCAGCTCCCATGGAACCAGCCAGGGGCATTAACACCCCTGCAGCCCCCTCCTCAGGAGGGAACATGCAAAGAGCTGCAGTCTTTCTCCTGGGGTCTCTTCTACTCCCTCACACCTAAGGGTCCTGTGCTGAGGCACCCAGCCAGGCAACCCCACCCAGCATTCCTTCCCAGCAGTAACTGGAGGTGGGTGGGACCTGCCCACAAACCCCGGGGACCAGGTGTGTTCAGAATGCAAAATTTTTGGATTTAGAAATGCAAATGCCTATTAGTTCTATTATGTAAAACCCCAGAGGGATCTGGGGCAGCATTCCATAGTCAGGTGTATCGATATTTCTGGACTAAACGTTCACACTACAGGGATAAATAAAGACAAAGGGCCTCAGGCCAGTCTAGGGCAGGTGGTGCTGTCAAATGAGTTTTAGAAAACTGGTAGTTTTCAAAGCTGTTTTACGTTTTTGGAATTGCAGATAAAGGATGGTGGTTCGGCCTTGCCTCTCCTCTCTCTTCTTTGTAATGGCCCCAGTTATTTCCCAAACTAGCCTGTCACAAAGAGAGTCCTACCAGGTTTGTGGGCAAAGTCTGAAAGGCAGTTAATAAACAGTGATGAAATCTCATGCTCAGCCCAAGTTTAAATAGAAAAAAAATCTTTGTTCTACCTGGGCAAACCCTTTGCACAATGACCCAACACCTGCCCATCTGTCATCTTCTGTGTTCCCTGATTTGTTTTTGTAGAGCCAAACCATCTGCCACTTCCAGCACCAGCCACCTCACACCTGCACCATCCAGATGGTCACCTTTTCTTCAAGAGCCCCCGGTCCCCACCCTCTAATCCCCTCTGACATCTAGAGTCCATGTTTGTGGATTATGGGATTAAGGATTGGCGTCATCCTTGAAAGAAGGTTGATAGGGACTAACTGTCAGAGTGCTGCTCACAGACTTCTCTTAAATATGATCAGGGTGGGACTGCAGAAAATCTCTTGAAGAATTGCAGAGAAAGTGCCTAGAGGACCTGCGGCCACATACAACCCTCTCCGCTTTGAGGGTGACCACCACGCAGCTTTTGCACAAAGCCTTCTCGGACTACCCCACACGGTTCCTGCACCGCCTTCCTTAGTCTGCTCTAGCAGGTGGTGATATTGCTTTAGAGAGGGTTGGATGAATGCCCTCGAATGTCCTTTCTTTTTATATCACAGAAGTTGGCCACCATGGCAGTCCTGCATCCTCCAGCCAGCTAGAAACCAAACTGCTCCAATCCCTATCCTGCGATATCTAAGAAGGGTCTCCCTTTTCTCCTCATCAGCCTGCCCTGACTTCCTGCTCCCAGTGAATCCTGCAGCCCTTGCCTCCTGCCCTGTGTTTGAGCCCAGATGTGGCACACCAGGCCCTGCTCTTTGATCTCTCCAGACACCTGTCAAATCAGGCCCTGCTGATAACACACCTGTGCCTGGAGATTCGGGGCGTGCGGTGGGGGCTACACTGCAGGGACAGCCACTAGACGGCTAAGAAGAGGCCACGGGACTCGCTGCTGCGGCCACACTGCCACCCCTTGCTTCCCCCTCGCCGCCTCCCTTCCCTCCCCAGCCTCCTTCCACACTCGTTCCCAAATGCTGGGCCCTCGAACTTGCAGAGCAGTTTCATTTTCTTCGCTGCAATCTGGCTAAAACACACCCAGCTTAATTGGACCAAGGCCACGCCGTGGGAGCCCCACCCCACCGGCCACCAGGTGCTGGACATGGCTGCACATGTCCATGGTGGGATTTGGGGGGAGCGGGCGCCGGCGAGGCTGACTGCGTTTGGGTCCCGTGTCTTTGTGTCTGCATGTGGTTCTCTGTATGCCCGCGTCCTGCGAGGGCTTCAAGCTACAGTGATGACCGTAGCTAACTAAAACACATGCCCGCCCTGGGTCAGGCAGTGTTCCAAGTACTTTTATGAGAGAATTCTCACAACATTCCCATGTTATTATCATTCCTGCTTTACAGACAAAAGATCTGAGGTATGGAAAAGTTCAAGAATTTTACCCTGTGCTCAAGCAGTCTGGGGGTTTCTAGATTTGGAGTCCCCTATGTGTCTGTCTTTGTGTGTGTTACCTAATTATGTGTTCTTTTGTGTGCCCATGTTCCACTGTGTGTGTGTACATAACCCAGAACCCCCATATCCTACCCTGGTCTCTACTTAAGGCAGAGTTGGTTTCTCCTGTCTCAGGTCCTGGGGAAAATGTTTGGATCAAGGATGGTGATGGGGAAAGGTGATGCCTGTGATTGTGGTTGTAGAATGAGCTCGTCCGGGTGGCTTACGTGCTGTTCAGGAAGGAACCAGTTTCCATGGCTGCTGTGAGCTCTTTCGTAGGAACGAGTGGGAGTCACCTTGGTGTGACTCATTCTGGTGACGGTAGGAAGAGGCTTCCAGGCTCCGCTGAGAGGACATCAAGGGGAGATGGGCTCCAGCTGCCGTGCAGAGAGACGTGCAAGACTTCTGCCTTAGTTTGCCAGGGCTGCTATGACAAATACCACATGCTGATTGGCTTAAACAACTGGACTGTATCATCTCGTGGTTTTGATGGCTAGAAGCCCGGCATCAAGTCACTAGCAAGGCTTGCTTTCTCAGAAGTCTGCAGCGTTCTGACAGTCCTTCAACGTGGCACTCTCGCTGCCTGTGTCTGCTTCTCTGATTCTGCTGACTTCTGGCTTCTACTTCCATGTCTGATTTCCTTTGCTTATAAGGACTTCAGCTGTATGGATCAAGGACCACCCTAATTCGATTTGGCTTCATCTAAATAGGATGTTCAAAGACCCTATTCATAAAGGAGTCCACACCTTAGCTCATAGTAGCATCTTCCAAGGTCCTACTTACAAATGAGTTCACAGCCACAGCTCAGGGGGTAAGACTTGAATATGTCTTTATGGGACATGATTTAATCCCAATAATGCTCTAGCAGTGAAGTACCTAATATTATAGGACATTGTTGGCAGACAGGGGTTCTCCTTTTTCGGAGTACAGATGAAAAGCCATGGTTCTCAGATGCCTGGAATGGTTTCTCACCCCTACCAAATACCAAAGGGCTACTCTTGCCCTTTGCTATGTGCAATTTCCAATCCTTAAAACAACGGGGTAAGAGTAGCTTGTTGCAATTATCCCTTTGTTGCAGATAAGAATGCTGAGACTCAGAGAGGTTAAGTGATCTGCCCAAGACTACACAGCTAGTAACTTCACAGATGCAAGTTTAAGTTTGTCTGGCTCCAAAGCCTGGCTCTGTCTACTATATCAAAGTAGCAGTGGGCTATGTGATTATTTCTTTAGGGTTTTTCTGATTCTTTGGGTAAGGTGCCACCTTACAATGGAGGGGTTGCTATGTTTCTGTGATATCAGGTTTGCTGGGTGTGGGGTGGGGGGTGGTCAGTGGCCTCCACCCAAACCTGGGCTGTCCATTATCAGAGCCCAAGGCTCTTCCCCAGCCATCGCTATTGTTCATCCTGACAAATGCCCCACCCGCTATCTCAGGTTCATCTACCCATTTTGCAGTAAAGGACACTGAAGCACCTCCCCGTGGTCATCTAAGGTGCGTCTGTGACAGGATGACAGCTGGAAGCGGGCCGAGCCCGTCCCTGGGGAAAGGTCAGGAGGCAGAGCCCAAACACTGCACGCGGGGCCTCATGATGACTTCTGGGCCGGAGGCACCGGAAACCCAGTTTTCCTCCCTCCCTCGCTTTAAGAATTTTTCTTAGCGTAAAGCCCTGAATCCTCCACGTGGCCTCCCAGGCTCTGCTGACCTGAATCCTGCCCCCATCCCCTTATTCTCCCCTCTCCGGCCGCACTGACCACACTCTGTTTCTCAAAGCCGTGATGCTCTTGGCCTCCTCGTTTCCCCCTGCCTGGAATCCTCCTCCTGACCACGCTTCCACCCTTTAGGTCTCTTCGAGGTTATCTTCGGGGATGTCCTCCCTGCACTCCAGGTCCCGCCAGGACCCTGTTGGATGCATGCAGAGCTCCCTGTGCTGCTGATGCACAGCTCACAGCAAATCGCAGGTAAGTGTGTGCACATGCCCTTCTCCCGCCCTGCACTGTAGGTGCGCCAGGGCAGGTACCGCGTGGGTTTTGTTCGGCAGCAGCCCCCAGGCCGCGGGGCCTGGCATCAGTGATAGCTGTTCAATAAATATTTGAACGTAGGGAGGAAAGATGGAAAGAAGGCACAAAGCAGGGAGTGAGGAAAGAAGAAAGGGTAACGGTGGGAGAGGAAATGGGGACGGAGAGAGGGAGGGCTTAGCAACCTCTGAAACCCCAGGGGAACTTGGTTTGGAAACTGCCGCGGCACCCTCTTAAACGCAGTTGCACATTCGCTCATTTTGCTCTAGGATGGCGTCAGTTGCAGGACTGGCGTTCCTTTGTGGTCCCTTAAGGGAGAAAACATATCAGAACAAGGCAGCAAGAGGAAGCCTTCCCGGGAATGTGGGGCCTTGCCTTCTGAGGGGTCCGGGCTCACCTTCTCCACACGGCCTGATGCTGCCCTCCCCCCAGGGGCTCCTCACTCCCAGGGGTGAGTCCTTGGGCTCGGCTGTCCTGAAGTCACTTGGCCCACACTCCGGCCAGACCGCCTGCTGCCTCCTGCTGGCTGCGCTATCCGTGCCCTGACACCGTCCGCGTCCAGGACTGGTCACCAGCCCCCTCCCCTCCCTCCGCTGACCTGTGCCACCCCGCTCAGGTCTGAGACACGCAGACGGCGGATGCATCGCCTCTCTCTTGAGGGGGGCAGCTGGAGGCTGGAGGGGGCCCAGAAAGAGGAGAAAGGGAGCCAAAGACTCACTGTCCCTGCTCCGACACTGCTGCCCCTTCTTCAGTGCGCAGAAGCCAGGCAAGAGGAGGCCCCGAGGCCCCTGCCTGTGGCCCTGACGGGGCAGACGGGCCCCCTCTGGGTTGAGACTGAGCTTCACTGTGGGTCTCCCTCGCCCCGGGGACACTTGGAAACACAGGGAGAGGGTGTGAGAAAGGCTGGGATGGGCCCGCGGAGGCTGTGCCCGCAGACGGGTCGCCCAGCTCACCGCCAGCCCCCGACATCGGGGGCAGCCCGGGGGAGGCAGGAGTGACCGCGTGTCTCAGGCCGGAGTGGGGGACACTCGGTCCTTCCCCATTCCCAGGAGCCAGTCGTTTTTCTTACAGTGTTTTTCTAGTCCCCCAGCCACGTCCAGCTGGGACCGGCCTTTGGAAACCGTGGCTGGCTTCTCCCTGACGCCGACGGCAGGCGCAGCAGGGCCGCAAAGGGCTATGCGCCCCAGGCCGCGTGGGCAGCCCCAGGCCGGGCCGGCCTCTCGCCTGCGGGGCTTCCCAGGACGCTCCCAGACGCGGCAGCACCGCACAAGCTCAGTGACCGAAGTAGCCTCAGCCTCCGTGGGACTTGGTGGGGGCAGGGGGCTGCCAGGTGGGCGAGCTCTCCGGGGGGCGCGGGGGTGCCTCCTTCCCCACGTGCCCTCCAGCCTGGCTCAGAAGTGAACTGCAGCTGAGCGGCCCCAACGAAGCCAGGTGCCTGCCCCTGAGCCGGGGCACGTGGGGATTCCAGAAGGAAGAAAGGGGTGGAAGGGAAGCTGTTTCAGGCCCTTTCCTTCCAGAAAAAGGAAGCTAATCGACTGAAACCCCACGCAGGAGCTCATCACAGCACACTGAACTCTTAACTGACTAGACACGCAGCCCACGCCCGGAGCTGTTCATGGTCAAGTGAGAGAATACAGTGGCATAGAGTCCACAATTACAGGTGACAAAAGATGGTGGACTTCTTAGAGTTCTCTTTATCTGATTTTTAAAATTATATATTTTATAAAGTTGCATGGTGATAGATATGTAAATATATATGTATACATATATTTTCTTTCTTTCCTTGACTTGGCTCTGTATTTTAAAATTGCATTTTTTTAACCAAAGGAGTTGTAGGTTTACAGAAGAATCATGCATAAAATACAGAGTTCCCCTATACCAGCCTATTATTAAAAGAATTATTTTTTTCACTCTTTGGTGAATGAAATAAAATAGTGAAGTTATGCTTCACTATTATAAACAAATTGGGGAGGGAGGCTTGATCCTTGGCAATCAGTGTGGTATTCTCAGGGAGTCTTTTAATTTCCTGAGTTGCAGGTTCTGTCCAGGAGCAGCTCCCAGGCTCAAGGGGGCAGGGAAGGGACAAGGCCCTGGCCAGTATCTGCTCCAGCACCCAAGGCAAGGCCTCACAGGGTGCACCATGGGCTTCTGTTTCCTTGTCTGTTCTCCTGCCACATAAGCTCTTACTGTCACTGAGTATCCTACTACCACTCAGTGCTCAGTGCTCAGTGGCCCAGGGTCTGCTGGAAATGGAGTGTGAGAAGGCCTCCTGAGTGGGTGGACAGCTGAGTGGCATGATAAGGGCTGTCGGATGCATTACAGGCATCTTGAGAATAGCAGCGGGCACTGAATTGCCTAGGGAAGGTGGCAATAAGTAATACAGGTAAGAGAAGGAATTAGCATTTGTCAAGCACCTATTAGCTGCCAAAGAACATATAAAAAGAGGAATCGAGTATAGCGTGACCTGCAATTTGTCAATTGCTTTCCCACTTCTCAATCTCTCCATCGCTCTCATTTTCCGCAATGCTTTTCGCTTACAAACACTAGATTCTATATGGATCTGTTCACTTGCTTATTAACTGTCTCCCCCAGTGAAAGTCGTGCGGTGACAGATTCCGTAGGTATTACTCAACCTGCATTCCTAGCCTCTAGAATGCAGCTTGAGATATAGTAGGTGTTCAGTGTTTGTTCAATGAAGAAGAAAATAATTATCATAGCAAATGTTTTTGAGAGGGATTATTATCTCCATTTTACAGATCAGGATGCTGAGGTCAGAAAGACTAAAACTTTGCCAAGGTCACACAACTAGCAAATCAGAGGGCTGGAAACTCAACCAGTTCTTCTAAATTTTTTGCATTAGTTTGTCTTATTCACAAACATTATGTCATCTATTCTTTACCACCCCCTCAAAAGATAAATCCTCATTTTTAGAGCAAGGAGGTTTGAGCTCAGAGAAGTGAAGTGATTAGCTGAAGGTCACACAGCAAATAACTGTCAGAGCTAGATTTGAACCCAGAGCTTTCCGCCACCCTTCCCTACAATGAGAGAGAGCAGTTCAAAGACTCAGGGAGAGAAGCGAGGGCACATGCCTCCCAGGGTGGGGGCAGGTGTTTGCCCAGCCACCAGTCAGCCCCATGGCTGGAGGCCTGACCAGCCCACAACAAGTTGGGAGAAGCTCTCTGGTGGAGGGACAAGCATGCCACTGGACCTGAAGACCTGGGGAAGTCCTTGAGACACTCAAACCTCAGCCTTCTCATCTGCAAGACAAATGCTTCAGCAAGGTGTTGGCTAAAATCCCTTCTAGATGTGAGGTGTTACATCTATATCCCTTTGCGATCCTTAGACCTTAGCCAGGGGACTTGGGCACCAAATTGCAGGTTCTCCTTTTGTCTGCATGGAGTAGCAGTTGTTTTCTGGTCCAAAGTCCAATTCCTCAGGACCATGGGGTCCCTTTGTCACACAGGGCCACAGTGGCCTTGGGGCAAGCTAAGTCAGGGGCTGAGAGGTGGGAGCACTGCACAGGCAAGGGTGAGTGCTGAGGGGAGGGCAGAGAGGAGGCTGTGGGCAGGCAAGGTCAGCAGAGAGGGGACAGTGGGTGGCCTCCTGCCCTCTCTGTATCCTCAGGTAGTTCTCCTCTCCCCTTCCCTTTTCCTGTCACCCTCTCCTCATCACTCCAGTGAAACAAGGTAGTGTTTCACTGAAAGAAGAAAGTGAAAAAGAAGTGTTTTTTCTTTGCTTTATTGAAAGAGGCTTGGGACTGACATGGCAGGTGAACTCACTGCTCACCCCGCTATGTCGGACATGACTCCCAGGGGTGCAAATCTCCCTGGCAAGATGGGACAGAAATCCTGGGATGAGCCAGGACCTGGCATCAAGGGATTGAGAAAGCCTTCTTGACCAAAAGGGGGAAGAGAGAAATGAGACAAAATAAAGTCTCATTGGCTGAGAGATTTCAAAGAGAGTTGAGAGGCTATCCTGGAGGTTATTCTAATGTATTATATAGATATCCCTTTTTAGTTTATGGTGTATTGGAGCGGCTGGAGGGAAGTCTCTGAAACTGTTGAGCTGGGTTCCAGTAGCCTTGAATCTTGGAGATGATCATATAAAGATGTAACTTTTATGATGTGACTGTGCCTCTCTGAGCCTGGGCCATCTTCGGTCTGGCTGCACGAGGTGGGTTGCAGTGAGGCAAATCCCAGCCACACAGGTGGGCCTCTTTTTGAGCAGGACAGAGCGTGGTATGGGCGCTTCACACTGCGGCCAGCACGCTGCCAGGTCCACCCCTGTCCCAGGGAAAATGGCCTCTGGGAGGTGACCAGATGTCAGGCTCCCCTCCAGCAGCCCTAGATCCAAATGGCAGCCCTGAGTCTTCTGGGTACCGGACCCTGAAGGCCATGGAGGGTGGACAGTGAGAGGTCTGGTGGTTGGAAAGAGCGCCCAGAGCTTCAGAAGTACGTCACCCCCTTCTCCTTGTGTACCAGTAAGGTGCCTCACCCTCTCAGGCGGGTGAGCGGTGACACTTGGGGCTGTGGCCCCGCTGAGCACTCTCAGGAAAGGGTCCAGAGAGCGTCGAGAGTAAGTAGTGTTTTCACACTGTGGGTCACCATCCATTAATGGGCCATGAAATCAACTCAGTGGCTGCGGCCAGCTTTTTAAACAATACAATAGAAGAAAACAAAAGGGAACAGAATAGAAAAATGCATTGTACATAGTGAATGTAAGATTTACTTCATTAAACTTTCATATCAGCTGTGTGTGTTTGGTGTGTGTTTAGTGTGTGTGTGTGTTTGTGTGAATATATGGTACTGGGTTGCATTATAAATTTTTTTTAATCGTAGGTTGTGTAGGGGTTTGAAGAAACCACTGGTCTAGAGATCTTTATTCCTTTATTTTATTTCTTTTTGAAGATTGGGGGTGGGGGTGGGGTGTCCCAAATGAACTCAAGCGTATTTTATTTTATTAGTGAAATAAGCTGTCGCCGCCCCTGCTGGAGATTCAGAAGCAGTGGTGCCAACTCCCAGAGAGTTTACACTGAGGCTGGGACAAGAACCAACATAGGAGCAACGTGAGGAGGGGGCCATACGTCAGGGGAAGAGTGGGGCTGAGTAGCTGGATGTCAGGATGTGGGCTCTCTGATGCAGCTTTCTGACACGGGGCTCACTTTCCTGGATATTTTGACCCAGCCATTTTGGCAGATTATGTCAAAGGGTAAAGCCATTTCTTAAAATCATCAATCAAGGTGCAAAAACACGCTAACACTTACTCCATTCCTGACTCTCACCCCCACCCAGTGGGGGAAATTTCAAGAATAGGATAGGGTTGTCTGTGTATTTGGTAATGTTTTGTTTTTGTTTTTAAGCTTAAAGTTTAATGGTTGGGTTTTAGGCTGAGTCAAATTGTCCCTGCGTCAAAACAACTGTGTGTGAAACAGCTGCTACAGCTGCAGTCAAAATGGCTGCAGGAAAATTCCATGGATCTGCCCTGCGGGAGCACCCAACACAAACTCTTATTTCTCTCCTCTGCCAACTTGAGGTCAGTGTGGCTTAAGCAGTGGCATCTGTGTCAGCCGGTCCTGGCTTTCCAGACGAGAGCTAAGTAAACAGGAGTCTTGGGGAAGACCATTTCTTCACGAAGGCCCGTGGTGGATTTTTCCAAGGGAATGAAAGGTTGCCTTTGTGCAGAGGAGAAGGGAAAGAGAACCCGCTATTTCACAGCTGCCCATTCTCCATGGCCTCATCACTGTTGACTTTCTCACTATTCCATCCCTCTTGGAGTTTGAGAGAAGGCAGGAAGGAGGCTGGTGAGCAATGCCACCTCAACACAGGGCTCAGGGCAGGGGGAACAGTCACTGACCGCCATACCTTCTGCCAGGTGACAAGGGGGCATATCTGGAGACCCTGAAACAAAGCTGCCTTCTCCTTGACCGAGGGTGCCGAGGTGCACCCAGGTTTCAAATGCCTACCAGTGAGACCTCGATTTTCCTGGATAAAGAAAAAGCCAGTAATTGTCTCTCTCAGGAGGAAGCAACACGAAAATGACACTTGCCCTGTAATTTAGGCACTTCCTGGAAAACCATAAGTACCCAGCCACCTCATAATTACCTGCCGCAGCTCTTTTCCATTTGGACCCCTTCCTTCTGTGAGTTCTATTCTTAAACTCCTTCCCCGCCTGGAGAAACAAGACAAAGCACATGAAATGGTTCCCTGATGAACATTTTTTTCTCCTCCAAGGAACTTTATATAGTCTAAGCTACCCCTTAGACAGTTATTTTACCTTTCATGTAAATGAGATTATTTTTCTAAGCGAGTGAAAGGAAAGAAGTAAGGAGCTGTTTTCCACAACCAGCAAAGATTAGAAGCATATGTGACTCTCCTGAATCTGCTTCTTCTTTAGAACACCTAGAGGGAACTTCTCTTCTTCAGGGAGAGTGGGAAGGGTCTGATGGAAATGTCTTGCCACTTTGCAGATGCCTAAGGCACCACGTCTTTCTAGGGGGTGGTTTTCCAATTGGAGAAGTGAGACTAGATTAAATAGGCGTTTTCCGCAGTGCTGGAGCTATGCAGCGAGGTGCAGAAATGAGCTCTACAAAAACCGTTTCCTTTGCAATTGTCTTTCAGTCTCTTTAATGCTAGGGGGTGGGGAGAGTTTCAACTGGGTGCTGGCGGGCCTTTAATACCTCTCTGGTGGCTTTCCAATCGCCCTCCATAGCAGACATGGCAGGATTTAAGCTCAAGCCATCTGCAGACGGGAGGAGCGAGAAGGAATAACATCATTTTATTATTTTTATTTTTGCTGTTTCCTTCTATCTATTTTAAGTATGACTGGGTTTCTATTTATGGTGAAAATACAGCTTCCTTTTTAGTTTTTATTTTTTCACTAAAAAGGACTTGCCATTTTAACCTTGGCCAGGGAGTAGGGATAGCACCTTAAATTAATCTGTCTGGATTAACCTTCCCAGATATTAGAAAGGCGTCAGACCAAGGGAATCTAAGCCACCTGCAAAGGTTATTTATATTAAAGTTGATCAGTTCGGCCATGCATCCCGCAAATGAACTCCAGACATAAACTGCCCTGTTACACAGACACCCAGATACTCAGCGCTGAAGTCAGATAAACTGAGCACAGAGCATCACCTCTGACCGTTAGCAGGGAAACAGAAGTTTCCTTTTGGGCTTTCGTTTGTTTTTGTTTTTATTATCGCTTGTTTGTTTGAAAAAAAAATCACATTTCTTCCTTTCTTCTAAAAATGTCATGCATGCAGGGACTTTGGCACTGTTTGCTTCATAAACATGGAAACATGCTGTGCACATCATCTTCCTTTTGTTTTATTCATTCAGAAATTCCTCCCAGACCACTACTATAGCTCTAATTCATTCTTTTTCTTAGAAGCTTTGCGTACCAGGTATATACCACCATGTGGATGCATCACAGTTCTTTCAGCCGTTCGCTCTGAATTACGCGAACATTCACATTGATTGGGTTTCTTGCCCTTTTAAATAACCCTGCTATAAACAGCCTCGTACATGTATCTTTCACTCACTCATGGTTTAATTTCTATAGGATAGATCAACAATAAGGATTGCTGCTCAAAGAGGAGCTATATTTTTCTTTTAACAGATGTTCGTAGATCATATTTTTTAAAAAAAGCTGCAGCAGGCACATTTCTACCAGGGTTGTATGTGATACTTCCCTGAGGCTCCTCCCTCAATCGGTGACTATGCCTTTTTAATTTCTGCCCAACAAATAAGCCAAAAGTGAGATCTCGTTTTCCTTTACTTTGCATTTCCTTGATGGCTGGTGTTTTAAAGCACCTTCCCTTTGACCTTGGCCATTTTTAAACCTCCTCTTCATATCCTTCGCTCATTTTTTTTTTCTTCTATTGGGTCATCTTTTATTTATCAATTTTTTAAAAAAACTGTTAGCATAGATATTAACCCTTTGATGGTTATATTGCAAGTATTTTGTCCAAATCTATTGGGGATAATCTCTTATTTGAAGTTTCTTTTGCCATAAAAAGCTTCACGTTTTTACATAATTAAATATGTCTTTTCTAGCTAGTTCTAGTTAAGAACTATCCTAGTTTGTTTGAACAGTATACTAAATGTCCTTGCAAAATGTCTTGCTTTGTTCTTCATCACTATCTTTAATCAATCTGAAATTGTTTGTACATAGGAAGTAAGAGGTTGGACCTAATTTTCATTTCTTCCAGATATATGGCCTGTGGTGTCAAAGCATATCCCACATCCTACTGAATTGATGATAAATATAGAACATTTGTAATAAATTCTCATATAATCTGGAAAATATTTATGGCTCGTCTAATCTGATTCATTTTTCTAGTTGTTTATCCCTTTGCCAATATCATATTGATTTGACTACACTGGTTTTGTATTATTTTCTGATAAGTGTTAAAGAAAGACCCCCCCTCATATGTTCTTTTGTTATAATTACCTTAGCACTACTCAGGTATTTTACTATTTTTTATAACCACTACAATAATTTTATCCAATTCAAAAAAAATCCTATGGAAATTTAATGCTTTAAGTTAATTTTGGAAGAATTGATATTTTATGATATTGCCTTCCCAAATATGTTATGTCCTTGAATAAGATTTCATGATTTTCTACATAGAGGCTTTGTGGCTTTCATGCTAAATTTATCCTGGGCACTATGTAATTTTGCCAACCTGTAATGGCGTAAAATTTTCCAACTTCTATTTCTAGGTGTTTATTGCTAAAAAAGAGGAAAGCCATTTTGGCTTTGAGCTACAGGTTTATCAACTCCAGCAGATTTTTTCCTAAAGCCTTTCAGATTTTCTGAGTGAATGAAAACTTAACCAGAATAAAAAACACAGTAGTTTTATTTCTATTTCTCTTTTTCCAATGTGTTCGGCAATTATTTAATAGTCTTATATTATTGCATTTGTTAGAACCTCCAAAGCAATATTAGATAACAATGGTAATATCAGGCACCCTTTCAAGTTCCCAATTTTAATCGAAATTATACCAGTGTTTCAAGCAGTGAGGATAACCAAAGCTATAGGCTCAGCCCCCAATCTTGGGGTTTGTTCATATGAAACTTAACCCCACAAAGGATAGGTCAAGCCTACTTAAAATTAGACCTAAGAGTCATCCCCAAGAGAAACTCTTTTGTTGCTCAGATGTGGCCACTCTCTCCAGCCAAGACAACAAGCAAACTCACTGCCCTCCCCTGTCTATGTGGGACATGACTCCCAGGGGTGTGGACCTTCCTGGCAACGTGGGACAGAGATCCTGGAATGAGCTGGGACTCAGCATCAAGGGATTGAGAAAACCCCTAGAATGAGCTGAGACTCAGCATCAAGGGATTGAGAAAACCTTCTTGACCAAAAGGGGGAAGAGTGAAATGAGACAAAATAAAGTGTCAATGGCTGAGAGATTCCAAGCAGAGTCAAGAGGTTATCCTGGAGGTTATTCTTACACGTTAAATAGATATCACATTGTTAGTCAAGATGTATTGGAGAGGCTGGAGGGAACTGCCTGAAAATGTGCAGCTGTGTTCCGGTAGCCATGTTTCTTGAAGATGATTGTATAATGATATCGCTTTCACAATGTGACTGCATGATTGTGAAAACCTTGTGTCTGATGCTCCTTTTATCTACCTTATCAACAGACGAGTAAAACATATGGACTAAAGATGAATAATAGGAGGAACAAATGTTAAAGTAAATTTAGAGTGAAATGCTGGTGATCGGTGAGGGGGAGGGGTGGGGGTTATAGTATGTATAAATTATTTTCTGTTTTCTTTTTATTTCTTTTTCTGAATAAATGCAAATGTTCCAAGAAATGATCATGATGATGAATATGCAACTATGTGATGATATTCTGAATTACTGATTATATATGTGGAACAAATGATAAAAAATTACGAATATTTGCGTTTGCTTGGTGTTTTTGGTATTTAAAAAAATTTTTTTTAATTAATAAAAAAATTATATCATTCTTTAGGATAACCTTTTCTAATATTTAACTGGTTTTTTTTTCCCCACTTCCACTATACTTTGACATTTTTTTTTAGGTAAGGCAGTTTAATTTTATCAAGTCTTTTCAGTGTCTATTATATGATCATATGATTTTTCTCCTCTTAACATGCTAATGTAAT
Organism: Myrmecophaga tridactyla; assembly: GCA_004026745.1. NCBI lineage: Eukaryota > Metazoa > Chordata > Mammalia > Pilosa > Myrmecophagidae > Myrmecophaga > Myrmecophaga tridactyla. The sequence goes on along the minus strand of PVIY010009857.1, from coordinate 5,125 downwards.
AAATTATGTTAGATGGAATTCTGGATATTTATTCCTGGAAGGCACTCTACTTGGTCAGAATATATTATCTTTTGATATTTTTGTTGAGATCTATTTGCTAGTTTATTTTCTATAACAAGATTTATGGACAGGTTAGTATGTTGTAGGGATTCTTTAGATTCACCACAGTGACAAAATGCAAAATCCCTGACCTCACGAAGCTTACCTTTTAAGAAGCTGTTAAAAAATATGCAGTGACTTTCAACAACAAACCATTTATTTCTTGCTCACCTATGGGTCTCACGTGGGTTATCTGGGTTTGCAGGTATTTTCTAATTTTCCAATGTACATTTTAGAATGCTTTATTGACAGCTGCAACATTCATAGAAAAGATCATTAAGTCATAGGTGAGCAGCTCAAATAATTGCGTAACCATCACACAGGTCAAGACAGACTATTTCTATTACTTGCTAATGTTTTATTTAGAGTTTTTGCATTTGCATGAAGAAGTGAAGTTTGATATTCAAGTTGGTAACCAGTATTGTCTCTTCCCAGTTCTTCCATCCTTCCCTGCTTTTGCTGTGGGTAACCAGCATTATCTGTTCCCAGTTCTTCCATCCTTCCCTGCTTTTGCCATGGCTTCACTGAACGTCCCGATCCCCGTTCACTTTGGGTAATGTGAAATGTGAGCAAACCACATGGCACATTCAGCCATGGTTTGGCTTGGCTTCTTGCAATGCTGTTCTCCGGATCATTTTCCAGGAAGCCACTGGTTCGGAATGAAGAGACAGGTAAAGCAGAACCCTAACAGGTAGCCTGAAGCCAACCTCACAAGCCCAGCCCACTGAGCCACAGACCTGTAATCTATGTTGAAAGCCGTTGAGATTTTGGTGTGCGTGTGTTTACTCATTATGTGGCATTATTGCAGGCAAACCTGACTAAAGCAGCTAGCTTTATTAAATGAATGGGAAACACTCCATTGTCTCTGAATTTCCTTACAGGTCTGAAAAAAACTCAACCATTAAGCCATCTGGTCCTGGTGTGTTTCACAGTGGTAGATCTTTTATTGCATTTCCAATCACTTATGGTAATTGGTCTTTTCAAGTTTTCTACTTCTTCTGGAGCTGATTTTGGAAATGTATATGTTTCGAGAGAATCATTAATTTTCTCTTAATTGTCAGATTTGTTGTCAAAGAATTGCATCTAGCATTCTCTTATAATTGTTTTAATCTTATCTGAGTCTGTGGTGATATTTCCTTTCTCATTCCTAATTGTATTTGCTTTTGTCCCCTCTTCTCTCCCTTTGGTGCACAATCAATTTTATTTAAGGTTATCTATTTCGTTCTTCTTTTCGAAGAACCCGTTCTAGGATTTATTTTACCCTTTGACCATTTCTGTTGTTTCTATTTCGCTAATTTCACTTTTATTTTTATACCCTCTTTTAAATTCTCTTTTCCTGATTTCTTTCTCTCTCTTTTTTTTTGGCTAGGATCCAGTTTCTGATTTACTTTATTTTTTGCCTTTCTAATTCTTAAGCTCAAAACTTATTCCTTTAATTTTCATCTTTCTTTTTAAACAAGGAAGGTACTTAAAGCTATAAAACTTCCTCTAAGGGTATCTTAAATTGTTTCCCATTGGTTTTGGGTCATTGTTTTCTAAATCGTTTGGTTGTTTTCTAGCTCGTTTGTGATAGAGTTTTCAATCTTTTTAATCCAAAGGTTTTCAAAGAACAAGTTTCCTAATTTTCCAATGGATTAGATGTTTTGTTGCCTCAATTATTTATGATTGGTTTTATGGTATTATGATCAGAGAATATGGCCTGTAAACCACCACTTATTAAAATTTGCTAAGGGTTTCTTTGCAGACAAGTACCCGATGAATTTCTGTGATTGTTTCATGAACATGAATTTTCTTTACTCAAGAAGTGAAAGTTCTACGTAACTATTGAATTAAGGTTATTGAAGATATTAGTTCATTCCTCTATGTTGGTTAGTATAATTTTTGGAAGAGTTAAAACCATGACTAATACAATATAGATGAATCCTGTCAAAGATTTTGGTCAGCTCATTAATTAATGTGGAAACAAGTAAAATGGCAAGATGGTTCAAAGTAAATTTAAGGAGCTATTTATAGGAAATTTAATAAAGGAATGTTAGAATAAGATTTCCAGGTTAAAAACAAAATTGGCTAATGTCCCCAAAGGTAAGAAATTGTCCCCTCTCTCCAACAGCCTCCAGATTCTGGGTCCTTACTGCTGACACCTGACTGGATTATTTGCAAAATTTTATACTTGCTGCCTCCTTGCTTTCTTTAATTATCTGCCTCCACTTCAGCGTATGTCTGTGCATATGGCACACACACATACTACTAGCTTATCTGCTAAGAGGCTATGCTGATCATTCCATTGTGAGGAGAAATAGAACACCAGAGTGGGAAAGGAAATTCAGCATTGTTCTGGGACAGTGTTTCTCCAACTTTGTCATCTAAATGTGTGTGTTTTTTTTTATTTCTGTGATATGTACCACCTGTAATAGGTTATATTTTTGATATTATTCTCTAACATCTCTGTGAATTTTAAAATTCATTTTACATTCAGTTTTGGGTTTTTTTTCTTTTCTTTTGGCATGGGCAGGCTCCAGGAATCGAACCTGGGTCTCCAGCATGGAAGGTGAGAATTCTGCCGCTGAGCCACAGTTGCACCATCCTACGTTTATTTTTAAAGGAAACTATAGGAGTGATTCTGGGCACACATGGTCCCTTGCGCCTCACCCGAGAAACTAAGAAGTAGCTCTGGTGAGCTGAGTGCCCCCCTCTGAGGCTGGGAGGTTACGGGGACCCAGACAGACCAGGGAAGCATCTCCAGGTGCCTCTGCAGGAGACAGCCAGCCTGCCCGCATGGGTGCTGCCCCTGATTAGGACAGAGCCCTCCTGTCCTGGTTCCGCCAGTGGGATTGCCATCACTTGGGATTCACCAGCGCCCAGTCCCAAGCCCCAGTGAGCCGACAGAGGGAGAAACAAACAGCATACACCCAGTGATGGAGCTGCCGAAAGAAACATGAATTTAAAACCAGCTCCATCTACTTAACCCCGCCACGGGGCAGATCCTCAGCTCTTCCACCTCCAATGCCGGGCACTTTATATGTCCTTGTCCTGCCTCAGTAACCAATAAGCCCTGGGATTCCCAGGCCCAAGTGGCTTATGAAATTTGAGTTCATGATCCAAAATCAAACGCCACTTCCTTCTCAGGTCTACTTGTGTGCCGCTGAAGAAAGCCATTGTGCTCTGGGCTCGCCACACCTGTGACCTTGTCCAGGACTCGCCAGCACAGAGCCCTGCGGGAGCGCGTGCTGAGTGCGGGTGTGCGCGCCCGCGTGTGTATGCACGTGCGTGTGCACGCGTGTGTGTGTCCACCCAAGCGCACACAGCCAGGGCCCTGGGGGCGCCGGGCGCACGGGGATGGGCGAGCCCCCCGGGCGCCGCACAGAGGTCGGCTGTCCGCGGCTGGCACGTGGCCGAACCCGGGCTGGGGGTGCTCAGTCCGCTGCGGAGAATTGGGTTCTCGTGCACGGGGCCCCGCGGCCGCCCCCCGCTGCCCGCCGGCCTGCAGACCTACGCCCCGCCCCGCGCCTCCCCCGCGCACCTGCCCCGGGGCCTCCCCCGCCCGTCGCCCGCCATCTGTCGTCTGAGCGCCATTGTAAACGGCCGCGCCTGGCTTCCTGGACCACACCCAAGGGGACGCGAGGTTTAGGCCGGCAGAGAGACAAGCAAGGAATTATCCTCAACGCCGTTCGGAGGTGACCTTGATAAGGAAAAGCCAGGCCCGGGGGCATCGCCCCCCTCCCTTGCCGTCTGGCGCAGGGCTCCTTGGAGGGCTCGCTTCGGGACCGGGAGGCTCCGTGGTCCCCAGTCCGCGTCGGATCCTCCTGCTTGCGGTTTCTAGGACTGCAGGAGCCCTTCAGCCTGCAGATCCCGCCGCGTGCCTCCCAGAAAAGCCCCAGGAGCCCGTGGCAAACGCAGGTGCTGGCTTTGTCCGCCGGCCGGGTGCTCGGATTTACCCCGATCGTCAGGGCCTCTGGGGACGCGAGGGTGAAAGAAGAGCTTCTCTTTTCTGCAACCACAAATGTGGCTCTTTTCACCTCCCACCAACCAGCTTGCTCTCCCGTGTTTGCTTATCTCACGGCCTCCTTTAATGTCAGAGTATTAAATGTTTTCATATATCCTGGGCCAAAAACAAACCAGATGAAAACAAAACAAAGCTGTGTTCATTGTGAGCAAAACTGCAGTTTTGTACCCCCAAAGACTGTAATCTCTCCTCCCTCCCAGGCACCTCCCCAGCCCCAGCTGGAGGACCCTCCATCCCCTCCCCCTACTACCAACACACAACCATGGCCATGTCTTTTCAGAGACTGGAAAACAAAGGCGGAGAGATAGGAGGAGCCTTCCCCAGAGCCCCCAGATGTGGACTTCTCCTTTTGCAGGTTTAAAGTGACAGGCCCCGGCGCTCACTGTGGGCTGCTGTTATTACAGGTACTTCTGGTGCCCTGAGGGAGGTGAAGGATCAAGGAACCAGATTCTCAGGTGGGCCCTCTCCAGGCTGACACCTCAGTGGAGTTGCCTGGCTGCCCAGCCTCCTGCACAGACCCTTAATCCTGTTGCCAAGAAAGTGGGGTGTCAGCACCCTGGAAATTCCAGACACCCAGGAAACAGATTCACATACGGCAAGGCAGAAGTCCTACTTCAGGACTCTCCTGCTTCAGAGAATTCGGTGCTTCCAGCCCTTAAATCTCCATCCAAATGAAGGCCTGGTGGGAGTGCAATCAGGGCTAGGAACGCAGAAGCCTTGCATGGGCACAGCGCCCTTAGGTTTCCCCCTTGGGCAGAGCTAGGCAAAACCCGTAAAATGGTGTCCTCGGCTGAACCCTGGTTCCCATCCCTTTCAATTCACAGGTTGATTCTTTAGGTGCATTAATAAAACACTGACTGTCCCTGGGCAGTGTGTGTGTGTGTGTGTGTGTGCGCGCACGCGCGTGTATACGCGTGGTACAGAATTCAGAAGAACAAAGAGTTATTCAGTGAAAAACAAGTCTCCCTGCCACCGACTCCAGAACAGCAGTGTTTGATTTTCTGTTCCTGCTTGGCCCTGAGG
>PVIY010009856.1:0-70929 GCA_004026745.1 Myrmecophaga tridactyla | reverse complement strand
ATTTTGCCTTCTGGATTTTATATGTCATATCTAATTTTCCTTCTTTTTACCTTTACTCATAGTCTTCCTTTCTACACTCTTCTCCACACCTCTCTCTTCTGTCTTCGTATCTGTCTCTAGTGTTCCCTTTAGTATTTCTTGCAGAGCTGGTCTCTTGGTCACAAATTCTCTCAGTGATTTTTTGTCTGAAAATGTTTTATTTTCTACCTCATTTTTGAAGGACAATTTTGCTGGGTATAGAATTCTTGGTTGGCAGTTTTTCCTCTTTTAATAATTTAAATATATTATCCCACTGTCTTCTCGCTCCATGGTTTCTGCTGAGAGATCTGCACATAGTCTTATTGGGCTTCCCTTGTATGTGATGGATTGCTTTTCTCTTTCTGCTTTCAAGATTCTCTCTTTCTCTTTGACCTCTGACATTCTGATTATTAAATGTCTTGGGGTATGTCTATTTGGATCTGTTCTTTTTGGAGTACGCTGCACTTCTTGGATCTGTAAGTTTAAGTCTTTCATAAGAGTTGGGAAATTTTCAGTGATAATTTCCTCCATTAGTTTTTCTCCTCTTTTTCCCTTCTCTTCTCCTTCTGGGACATCCACAACACGTATATTCGTACGCTTCATATTGTCTTTCAATTCCCTGAGTCCCTGCTCATATTTTTCCATTTTTTTCCCTATAGTTTCTGTTTCTTGTCGGATTTCAGATGTTCTGTCCTCCAGTTTAGAAATCCTATGTTCTGTCTCTCGAAATCTACCATTGTAGGTTTCCATTGTTTTTTTTCATCTCTTCTACTGTGTCCTTCATTCCCATAAGTTCTGTGATTTGTTTTTTCAGACTTTCAGTTTCTTTTTTTTGTTCTTTCCTTGCCTTCTTTATATCCTCCCTCAATTCATTGATTTGGTTTTTGATGAGGTTTTCCATGTCTGTTCATACATTCTGAATTAATTGTTTCAGCTCCTGTATGTCATTTGAATTGTTGGTTTGTTCCTTTGACTGGGCCATATCTTCAGTTTTCCTAGTGTGATTTATTATTTTTTGCTGGCGTCTAGGCATTTAATTACCTTAATTAGTTTATTCTGGAGATTGCTTTCACTTCTTTTATCTAGGGTTTTCTTGCTGGATGAATTTGTTGTCTATCTGTTCTTTGACATTCCGTTCAGATTTATCTGGACCTTTAGTTTAAGTTTTGTTTAACAGAGGAGAATTTTTCAGTTCTTGTTTTCTTGTTTCTTGCCCTGCTTGTGTGGTGCCTTCCCCCCAACACACACTTAGGAGTGTGTAGTTAGATATTATAGACCCCAGCCAGATTTTCCCAGACCAAAATGGCCTCCTATCAGGAGGAAAGAGTCACCTGCGTTGGTTTTCCCTGAGGGTGAGACCCAGCAGGTTGAAAGACTTTCCTGTGAAGTCTCTGAACTCTGTTTTTCTTATCCTGCCCAGTATGTGGTGCTTGTGTGACTGCAGGTCCCACCAGCGTAAGATGATGCGGTACATTTAACTTTGGCTGGGGGTGTGGTGGAGACAGAGGAGAGGTTGTAGGCTGGTTTTAATGGCTTCAAATGACCAAGCCCTGGTGTGTGAATTCCTTGAGAGAGGGATTCCACCTGGGTGGGGCTTCACCCCTCCCCTGGGGAAGGCACAGGTTCCAGACAAGCCCTCAAATGAGCTTGTTTCTGCCTATGCCTGGGGCAGTTGCAGCCTGAAAAGTCCTGCCGCTGTATCCAGAGGCAGTCAAGCCTTTGTAGATATACAGCCACACAAACCTCTGTTTCCTTCTTTTTTTTTTTTCCCCCTTTTCTGTCAGTCCTGCCCCCTTGGCGCCAGGGGAAAAATGAGCAACCTCTGCTTTGATCAGGTTCACCTAAGCTGGGGGCCTATTTTTAGTAGTCAGAATTTGTTAATTAGTTCCACAATTGGCGTTTGATTGTGCCCAGTCCCTGCTGCTGATAAAGTCCTTTCCTTTCCCCTCTGGGAAGCAGCCTGTGGGGGAGGGGCGCTGGCTGCCGCAGCTTTGGGAACTCATGGTTCTGGGGGGCTCGCAGCCGGTCCAGCTGGTCCAGACTGGGGTACGCTGTGTGTCTGGTCACTGGCGTGGCCCCAGGAGCTGTTCTGTACTGTTTCTGGTTATTTAGTAGTTGTTCTGGAGGATGAACTAAAACGCGCACATTGTTAAGCCGCCATCTTGACCCGGAAGCAGATCTGTGTTTTCATGGAGCCCCTCCCTGTGGCTTGTGAGTGTGGACGGAGGGGAGGGAATTCGTTTTTTTAATTTTTTAATGAACTAGGGATCAAAGTTCAACTCTGTGCATTTGGATAACCAGTTTTTCCAGCATTATCAGTCGCCGCAGAATTGTCTTTGCGTCTTTGTAAAACATCAGTGTGTAGGTCTGTTTTTCTGGACCCATTCTGCTCTATCTGTCTTTATTTCATTACTACACTGTTTAACTTTCTGTGCTTTTATAATGTCTTGAAAGTAGGTAGAGTTATTAGCCCCTGAACTTTAAATTTTTTTTTTATTTTTTAAACTTGTAATTTTTTAACTTTTTACTTTAGAAACTTGTGTACAGCTTAAAATTTTCCATTTTATACAACTCAAAATTTTCCATTTTAAGGAAAATTTAAAAATCATTATAAACATGATTGTGCAACAATGAAAATTTTTACTGTGTAGAGAAGAAGAGAGATTATAAAGTCCTTTTATGGTGCTGTTATTTCATTGGTAAAATTCTGTAAAAAATAGCTCACATTTCCAAATTTAGAATTCTAAAGATTATTGATGCAATAGTTTTTATTAAAATATACTTAGAGTAATCTGAAAGTATGTCAATTTTGCAGTACAGCTGAGTGGAATTGTTACAACTGAATGACGATCAAGCCAAAAATGAATGGCACTTTTAATATTATAAAATATTTTTCAACTATAATAATGCATCAATAAAAAATGCAACCACCTCAAAAATGACAGAATTTCATTCATTACAATTCAGTGTAGATTCCAGATATATACAAATTTCTGATGCATATATTCTAGGATTTGCCAGCCACTTTGAATCAATAGTAGATAAAGGTCATAACTGCCTGGCTGATGTGGATGGAATCTTCAACCAATGGACCGTTGTTTCATTTCACAATCATGTTCCCTTTATTTCTGAATGCCAATCTAGAAGCTTCTCTTGCTTATTCACATGGGGTGGGGTGGGGTGGGACATGGTCAGGCTGTGGGTGGAATACTTAATCTAATGTTTTGATCTGTGTTTTTGTCTGCTCTATTTTTCTCCAACAAAAAACTATCAGCTTTCCAAGAATGCCACAGAATTGCAGTTTTCCAGCATCCTTTATTAATTTTTAAAATTGGTATGCTTTTATTTTTCAAATATTTTCTGTCATTTTATTTAAATTTTAGGATAATGGGATTTATGCATTTAGCCTAATATCTAAACCTGAGAGCTTCATTTCTGTGAGCCAAGATTTGAATTGAACTATTTCTTTTATTCTGCTTTGGGATTATTCATGTGCCTAATAAATTGCCAACCCTAGCTTTTGTTAAATAACAAATACCCTGACACTTTATAGAAAAATTAAATCTGTGAAGGATGGAGCTTGGCATTGTTATTATTATTTTTAAAAAACTTTTTTTATTGTATAATATAACATATATACAAAGCAAATAAATAAAAAGCAGTAGTTTTCAAAGCACTCCTCAAAAATTAGTGACAGGACAGATCCCAGAGGTTGCCATGGGCCACCGAACGATCCTCTCAGATTTTTGCCTCTACCTGCTCCAGAATATAGAAGGCTAGAAGACATAAAATTTTTTATCATCACAGTTGACTTTTTATAAAAGTTGATTTTTATTCAAAACAATAAATTTCAGAGCACAGCACCATGATTAGTTGCAGAACAGATTTCAGAGTTTGGTATGAGTTACAATTCCACAATTTTAAGCCTTTACCTCCAGCTACAAGCTACTGGAGACCAAAAGAGATATCAATTTAATGATTCAGCGGTCATATTCATTTGTTAAATCCTATCTTCTCTGTATGACTCCACTATTACCCCTCATCTTTCTGTCCCTCTCTTTTAGGGTGTTTGGGCTGTGGCCATTCTAAATTTTTCATGTCGGAAGGTTCTGTCACTAATATAGGGGTAGTGAGATGAAACTATCTGATGTTCCGGAGAGGTTGAGTCCTTTAGGTTTCAGGATTCATTTGGTCCAGGGACCCATCTGGAGGTTGTAGGTTTCTGGAAAGTTTCCCTAGTGCGTGGAACCCTTGTAGAATCTTATATATTGCCCTAGGTGTTCTTTAGGATTGGCTGGAATGGTTTTGGGGTTTGGCAGGTTATGATAGGTAACAGCATCTAACTGAAGCTTGCATAAGAGCAACCTCCAGAATAGGCTCTTGACTATTTGAGCTCTCTCTGCCACTGATACTTTTTTTTTTTTTTTTTTTTTTTAAATTTTGCATATGGGCAGGAGGCACCAGGGATCGAACTCCAGACCTCCAGCAGGGCAGGTCGGAGCTCTGCCTGCTGAGCCACAGCAGCCACCCTGCCACTGATACTTTATTAGTTACACTTCTTTTCCCCCTTTTTGTCAGAATGGAATTGTTGGTCCCATGGTGCCAGGGCTAGACTCATCCCTGGGAGTCATCTCCCATGCTGCCTGGGAGACTTTCAGCCCTGGATGTCATGTCCTACATATGGGGGAGGGCAATGATTTTACTTTCAGAGTTGTAGACCCTGAACTTTGTTTTTCTGTTTCAAGGATGTTTTTGCTATTCTAAGTCGTCCTTTGCATTTACTTATAAATTTTGGAATTATTTCTGTTAAAATGCCTGCCTAGATTTTGATTGGGATTGCATTGAACCCCTAGCTCAATTTGGGGAAAATTGACATCTTAACAATATTGAATCTTTGACTTACCAATAAGTTATATTTCTCCATGTGTTAGTGAAGAAATATTTAGGTCTTCTTTAATTTCTTTCAGAACTATTTTGTAATTTTCATTGTATAGGTCTTTACATCTTTTTGTCATATTTACTCATAATGTCATTTTTTCATAATATTTCATTTTTTAATGCTAAGTGGTATTTCCTAAAATTTCAATTTCTGATTGAAAAATTCATTTTTAGTATAAAAATACAGAGTTTTTTTAATGTATTCATTTTAGCACTCTTGCTAAACTTCTTAATTGGTTCTGCTAATTTTTTTTTTTTGTAAATTCTCTTGGATTTTCTACATAGACAGTCGTTTTCACATGAACAGATCTTCCTTTCCAAACTGGATACTTTCCTTTCCAAACTGGATGCTTTTTTCCCTTTCTCTTGCTTATTGCATTGGCTGGCTTCACTAATACAATGTTAAATAGATGTGACAAGATTAGACATTCTAACCTTGTTTGTGATGCTAGGAGAAAGAATTGTCTTTCAGCATTATGCATGCTGTTAGCTTAAGTTTTTTTGCAGATGCTTTTTATTGAATTGTGTGAGTTCCCTTCAGGGTATTCTAGTGTACTGAAAGACAACTACTCTGATAAAACAGATGATTTTGGTTATTATCAGATACTTTTTCTGGGGGTGCAAGTGTAGTTCAGTGGTAGAATTCTTGCCTACCATGTAGGAGACCCAGGTTCGATTTCTGGTCTGTGCACTTCCCCCAAACAAACAAAAAACAAGTATTTTTTTTCTGATTCTGTTGAAATTATATGTTTTTTGGCTTTTGTTAATATGGTGAATTAAATTAAGTTTTTGACTGCTTTCTATGGTTAAACTCTACTTGGTCATTTTGTTAATTATCTATTGCTGTGTAGGAAATTAACCCAAAGCATAGTGGTTTAAAAAACACACATTTATTGTCTTACGCATTCTATGGCTCCCAAGTCACAGCATGTTTTAGGTGACTTCTCTGCTTCAGAGTCTCATACAAGATGCAAATAAAGTGTTTGCCAGGAATGTAGTCTCATCTGTAGGCTTGATCTGCTTACAAGCTCACTCAGCATTGTTGTTGGCAGAATTCCCTTCCTTGTGGATTGTTAGCTTAACACTTTAATTCTTCCTGAGCCATTGTGTGTAGGCCCGTATTGGTTCCTTGCCACACTAGGTCTTTCCATAGAGAATCTCATAACATTGTACCTTACTTCACCAGAGTAAGTAAGCAAAAGGGCAAAAGAGAGTACAAGGAAGATAGAAGTCATAGTCTTTTTTTTGGATGGGGCAGGCACCAGGAATCGAACCCGGGTCCTGGCATGGCAGGCAAGGACTCTGCCACTGTGCCACCATTGCCTGCCTGGAAGTCATAGTCTTTTATAGCGAAATCTTCAGGGTGACATCTGTCACTTGTGTAATATGCTGTTCATTAGAAGGAAGTCACAACGTCCAGCCCCTTTCTTCCTCTCCCCCAAAACCCCACCAGAGTCACAGTGGCATGTGGGGGGAGGATTATTTACATGTGAATGCCAAGGGCTGGGAATCCTTGATAGTCATTTTAGAAACTGCCTAACACAGTTATGATGTGTTTTATATATATATATAAATATATAAATTAGATTTTAAAAATGTTTATAGAATTTTTGCACTCGTTTTCACAAGTTCTTTTTTCTTGTAGGCTTTGTCTCTCTTGGATTTTTCATTTTTATTTATTGGTATCCCTGGGCGGGCATGAAATCTTTGGCTTGCTTTTATATCAGGATGATTGTGGTTTCATGAGTTAGGAAGAATTTTCTGAAAGAGATCGTGTAGAATTACTATTATTTCTTCCCTAAATGGGAAAATTCATCAATGAAATAATTTGGGCCATAGTTTATTTTGTTTTTGTTTTTGTATTTTTTTTTTAACCACAAATTCAATTTCTTTAAGAGTTGTTTGTGTTTTCTTTCTCTCAGCACGTTTCAAAGAATCTGTCCACTTCATGTAAGATGTTGAATTTATTGCCATATAGTTTGGAATTCTTATTCTTTTACTATCTCTTGAATGTATAGTGATTTCCCCTCTTTCATTCTTGATACTAGTAGCTTGTGTCTTCTGTGTTAAGTTCCCATCAGTTTGGCTGAAGACCAATTTTGTTGATCTTTAAGAACCAGTTTTGGTTTTCCTCTGTTGGATTTTTTTTCCCTTCTTGTTCATTGATTTGTGCCCTGATTTTTATGTGGCACCTATGCCACAGCTGATGAAAGAATATTAAAATAGTAACTTCAGTCTAGTTTACACTATAGTAAATTATACTGTATTATAATATATATAAATATACTATATTATAGTTTATAGTCTGTTATACTATTTTTCCTCCATATACCACCCTATTAACTCCTTGTATTGGTGTCATACATTTGTTATAATTCATGAAAGAACATTCTTATACTCTTAACCCCAGTCCATCATCCACAGCAGGATTTACTGTGTTATACAGTCCCGTGTTTTATCTTCTCATTTTCATTTCATTCCAGTTAGATACATGACCCCAAACTTCCCTTTTCAACCACAGTCACGTACCTAATTCTGCACTGCTGATTGTACTCACAGTAATGTACTGCAGTCACCACCATTCATTTCCAAACCTTTATAGTCAACCTAAATAGAAATCTGTACAAATTAAGCATCAGCTCCCCATCCTCTGCCCCAGTCCATCTCCTGGTAGCTTCTAAACCTATGAGTTTCCTTATTACAATTATTGTTTTTATTCATGTCAAGATATTTGTTGTTTTCCCTTGCAATTTTTTCTTTGACCCACTGATTGTTTAAGACAGAGTATTACTTAACTTTCATATATTCATGAATTTTCCACCTATCTGCCTGTCATTGATTTTCAGCTTCATTCCGTATGCTCAGAGACAGAGAAGGTGCTTTGTATGATTTTATCTTTCTAAATTTATTGAGGCTTGTTTTGTGACCCAACATATCCTGGAGAATGATGTACTTGAAAAGAATGTGTGTCCTGCTGTTTAGGGATGCAATGTTCTTTTTGTATATGTCTGTTAGGTCTAGTCCATTTATCATATAATTCAGGTTCTCCTTCCTTACTGATTTTCTGTCTAGATGTTCTACATATTGAAGAGATTAGTGTATTAAAGTCTAATTATGGAGAGGTCTGTTTCTCCCTTCATATTCCCAGTGTTTGCCTCAGGTATTTTGGGACATTGTGGTTAGTTACATAAATATTTATAAATATGATTGTTATTTTTTCTTGGTGGATTGATCCTTTTATTAATATACAGTATCCTTTGTCTCTTATAACAACTTTTGGTTTAAAGTTTATTTTATCCAATATTATTACAGCTATCTCAGCTCCTTTTTTGCTTACTATTTGCATGGGATATTTTTCTTCTTCCTATCACTTTAAAATCATTTATCTTTGGATCTAAGGTAAGTCTCTCATAAATAACATATAGTTGGATTAAGTTGGATTAAGCTTTTTTTTTTAAACTATTCTGCTAGTCTGCATCTTTTGATTGAGGAGTTTAATCCATTAACAGTCAGTGTTGTTAATGAAGGCAATACTTACTTCAGCCATTTTATCCTTTAATTTTTTTTATTTTTTATCTTTCATTTCCTTTATTGCAGCCTCTTGCTGTATAGTTGATCTTTTGGGATATATCTGATTCCTTTCTCATTTCTGTTTCTGTATATTTTTATAATACTTTCTTTGTGGTTACCTTAGAGTTTATAATACACAACCTACATATATAATCTTACTTGCAGTGAAACGAACTTAGCTTCAGTAGTGTACCTGTTCTTTGATTCCATATCCCTCTGTTTCCCCTCTTTAGGTTGCTTTTGCCCCACTTTAACACTTTTTATTTTATCAGGAACTATGCCTTGTTCTTGTTTAATTGTATTCTGACTCTTATAGGAATTAAAGAGTAGAATTGTATATTGAAGATCCAGTACTATTGGGTTTTACGTTTACCCTTTTAAATGTGATATCTTCATTTCTTTATGCTACTCCAAGCATTTTCTCCTTTCTTTTCCTTTCAACCTGCAGAACTCCCTTTAGTTATTCTTGTTGGGCAGGTCTCTTGTTGAAGATCTTTCTCAGTTTCTGTTAATCGGTGAGTATTTCTAACTCTCCCTCAGTTTTGAAGGAAAATTTTGCTGGATAAGGAAATTTTGGCTGAAGCTTTTCTCTTCCAGTACCTTAAATATATTCTACCACTGCCTTCTTGCCTCCATGGTTTCTCATGAGAAGTAAATAGGTACTTAGTCTTATTAAAGATCCCTTGTATGTGACAAATCCCTTTTCTCATACTACTTTTAGAATTCTCTCTCTTTGGCATTTACATTCTTATTAGTGTGTGTTTTGGAGTGGGTCTATTGGAATTTATTCTGTCAGTACGTTGAGCTTCTTGAACATACATATTTATGCCTTTCATAAAAATTGGCAGTTTTTCAGCCATTATTTTCTCAGATATTCTTTTTGCCCCTTTTCCCTTCTTTTTTTCTTCTGGGACACCCATGACATGTTTATTTTTGCACTTTGTGCTGTCATTCAAATCCCTGAGATGCTGTTCAAATTTTTTATTTTTTTCTCTCTGTTCTTCTGAATGTTTGATTTCAATTGTCCTGTCTTCTAATTTGCTAATTCTTTCATCGGCTTGTTCAAGTCTGCTGTTGTAATACTCAAGTGTATTTTTAATCTCCATTATTGTGCTTTTCATCTTTGTAATTTTTATGTTTGTTTTATGCTTTCAAATTCTTGTTTATGTTGAGACATTGTCTGAATATCGTTTAGCTCTTTATCTGTATTTTCTTTCATCTCCTTGAATTCATTTTGATTTGATTAGTTCCAGCTTCAGTTTTTCCTCTGAAGTTTTAGTTTTTTTGTTTCCTTGACTGAGCCTTTTCTTCCTTTTTCTTATTATGGCTTGTCATTTTTTGCTCATGTCTAGGCATTGGATTATCTTGATAAGTTAACTCTGAAGGTCTGTTTCTCCTTCTTATCTAGGGTTTTATTGTTGATTGGTTTTGTGCTAAGGCCTTTCTTTGACTCGTGGTCTAACTTATTCTGGACCTTTAGATTAGTTCATGTTTGATCAGATTTTCTCAGCTCTTCTTCATTTGATTCTTGCCCTATATGCGGTACAGTTTTTGAAATTGCACTTTTTGTGTTACTGTTTCACCTCCAAGAGGAAGCTTCCATTCCTTTGTTCCTTTCCAGGAATCTTGATCTGTTCTGTTTATTTACTTATTGATTGTTTTCACTTTTTTTTTTTTTTTAACCTACCCACATAAGGGATCTTTATTAGATGAACCTAAATTTAGAAAACAGTTTGGGTATTGAAGCTGCTAGAAACTTCAAACCAACATTTCAACCTAGAGTCTACTGAGTTCTACCATGCTATAGAATATCCTACTTCTGTGATTTTGAGATAAGGTGATATATTTGTAGGAGCTAGTGGTTGTAGGAGCCGGCAGTTGCCTGTCTTGACGGACAGTGTATCCACAGACCAAGGACTTGCCCATTTTGCTTCCCAGAATAAAAACTGACTTGCTTTTCTATTTTCGCTGGGTAGTATATTCCAGCTTGCAGTAGTATGGTCTCTCTCTTTCTCTGTGGTGTGGAGAGGAGAGTGCCACCAGAGGCTGTGTTTGTGAAGGCACATAGATGTTATTTTTTTTTCTTTATTATTTTTTCTGAAAGTACTGAAGGAATAAAGATGGTGAAAAAAAACTTAGGAGAAGAGAATCACTTAAACTTTGGAGCATGGGCACTGCACCTGCCAGAGAACATCAGTGGTGCTGTTGATAGCATCTTCATTTATGAAACGATTCAGTGTGTTGCTCACCACTGTCAGAATGGGATGTGCATTTCCCAGAATGAGAGGCAATGATTACTTTCAAATGCAAAGGCAGAAATTCAAAGTTCTCTGCTTTTCGTATATGAACAGGGTTTAATAACTTCAGAAACCTAGACAAGGGTAGGGTAAGGACCAACAAGGCTGTAGCCATTTGATATTTTGGAAGTGGCAAATGTACTCCAATGCAGTGGACACAGATGACTGCTCCATTAAGGAAACTAGGGGGGCGTCAGGGCGTTGTGAGAACTGGCCTTGGTCTCTCACTGTCCATGTTAGTTGCACATCAGGAAGTGGCAGGTCCCGGGTGTCAGTGGCACAGAATAAAACTAGGTTGGGACCCTCAAACCTGAAGGGTGAGCATATCCCTGAGTGCTGTGTGAAGACTGACTACCATGAGGACAACTGAAGGGTCATATATCCATAGACTCAACCCCCTATTTTAGGTATCAAGGCAAGCTCGGTCAAGCTGAGGCACAGAGGAACTGTGTAACTTAAAAAGATTTTCAGATTCTGCCTCCAAAACAGGGATCACAAGTTCTGAAAGCAGGGTTTGTTTGCAAAATCCAGAATCTCGGACAGATGAGGTCAGATCCACACTCCCCAGGGCAAATGTGGTGATGATAAGGGACGCTGTGGTAGCAGTTGGGAGTTAAATCAAAAGACAGACATACTGCTCTAATGAATTTTCCCAGAAGCAGAATATAGGTGAGAAAAGTCTGTGGGATTTAGACTAGGAGGTCTGACAGACAGTGTGTTGAAGTAGAGGGTGAGAAGTATAGTTTAAATAATTCCTGCGCTGAGGCGGGCCATGGTGCCTCATCAGGCCGAGTTCTCACCTGCCATGCAGGAGACCTGGGTTCGATTCCCGGTGCCTGCCTATGCAAAAATAAATAATTCCTGCACTGTTGCATCAGTGACTGCACTTTTACACTGAATGTCAGGAATGTGGTTGAAGAGAAAACTAAGAAGCCTATTAAGTAGCAGTCCTCTTATATAAGAGAATGAGGCAGAATGAAATATTTATATATTGTTTCCTTTTTTTTGTCCTTTTGCTGACAATTTGATAATTTTTCTTAATAGCCAAATGTAATTTCAACAAAATTTCTGTATTATTCATGAAACTCCATTTTGGTTCTGACACCTGCCAGTTCATACCAGTTATTCAGTACTGTTATTCAACTCAGGCAGTACTAAACTAGGAGGAGTGTTTGTAATTTTAAATTCTCAAAACCCACAATTTTGAAGCTTGATCCTCAGTAGAGAAAATTACATTATTAATATATGCTGTCATAGTTATTCTTCAAATAACTCTTAATTAAATATTCTCCAAATAACTCTTAATTCTCTTAAATTCAGTTATCAAAATACTCAGTCTCAAAGTTTTTCCATGTAAACCACATTCATGTCATTTTTCTCCAATATGATGTCTCTGATGCTGAATGAGATTTGCAGTCTGGTTGAAGGCTTTCACACATTTATTATATTTATAGGGGTTTCTCGCCTATGTGAATCCTGATGTTGAGTGAGGTGTGTGCTTCATGTAAAAGCTTTCCCACAGATTTTACATTTGTAAGTTTTTTCTCTAGTATAAATTCTCTTATGTTGGGTGTAGGCCAAATGGTCACTAAAGGCATTCTCACATATACATGTAATACACGTGTAATAGGATTTTTTCTCAGTTTGAATTCTCTTTTGTTGGGTAGGGGTTGATTAGTCCCTAAAGGCTTTCCCACACAAACCACAACTGTAAAGTTTCTCTCCAGTATGAATTTTATGATGTCGAGCAAAAGACAAATATTCCCTGAAAACTTTCCCACGTTCGTAACATTTATGAGGTTTCTCTCCAGTATGAATTCTCTGATGTTCAGTAAGGGAAGAGTTCACTCTGAAGGCCTTTCCACATTCATTCATTACATTCAAAAGGTTTCTCTCCAGTGTGAATTCTCTGATGCCGAAATAAATTTGTACTTTGATTGAAAGCTTTCCATCATTCTTTACATTTATACGGATTGTTTTCGCTATGAATATTCTTTTGTTTGTTAAGATGTGACTTGCAGACAAAGGCTTTTTCACGTATGTTTAAAAAGTTTCTCACCAATATTTATTCTATGATGGTGGGCGAGGTGTATGCTTCATACAAAAACTTTTCCATATAAGTTACATTTGAAAAGTTTTTCTCCAGTATGAATTTTCTGATAAATAAGTGAGGAGCTCACTGAGAAGCCTTGCCATATTCCTTGCATTTATAAGTTTCTTACCATTATGAATTCTGTGGTAATGGATAAGGTGAAAGGCTTTCCCACATTCTCTATATTCATATAGTTTCTCTTTAGCATGAGTTTTCAAATTTTTGCATCAAGTTTCTCGGTATGAATTTTCTGATGTTTATTAAGGATTGAACTCTTAGAGAAGACTTTTCCATACTCACTGTACTCAGGCTTTTTTGCTAGCTTGAACTTTCTGACTCTGAATAAAAGATTTCCTTGTGGTGCAGCCCTTCCCATATTCATCGCACTCTTGATCTCTCACTCCAGATATGGTTTACTGGTGAGTGACAACTACTTGCTGCAAATACATCTCCTCCATGCTGCTGTTCTAACATGCTATCACATTTCCAGTAACTGTTGAACCTTTCCTTTACCTTCCACTCATCTGGTTCTTCTTCAGGAATATCTGCCTTGTGAGTGAATATCTTATTCACAGAAATAGTCATCTAGTCAAGACAGGAGCCTCCTGAGGCATCCTATAGTATCCATTCTTCCCCTTTTCCCAACCGGGAAACCATATTTAGTCTGGGTCCTAAGAGTCCTAGAGAGACCAGGCAGCTGTAGTTCTCCAGCATCACATCCTTGTACAGGGCCTCCTGTGCAGGGTTCAGTTGCCCCCATTTGTTCTGGGTGAAGAGTATGGCCACATCCTTGAATATCACTGATTCCTGTACCATGGTTGGCAGGCACCTGAGGGCCATTTCTTCTTCTAAGAGCCCTCTTAGGGAAGGGCAAAGCAGGGAAGGAGACAGGTCTGGATCTTTGTGGCAGCTGGGGCCTCTTGGGCTGGGAACTCCTGCACACTACTGGGTTGCCCTTGGAGGAGCCTCAGCCCACAGAGAGATGGTGATAGCCACATCGCAGGGCGGATACAATGAGCCTAGGGTCTGGCTCACGAGTCTGAACTGCCCTTGCATGTTGCACCTGTTCTGTTTTTGTGTACAATTTTCTCTGCAGCTCCTATGATTTGTTTTAATTCTCTCACTCAGTGTGTTTTCCTTATACTTTTCAGTTTTAGGACCTGTACTGTCTTAGAGCAGTACTTCAAACCCCTCACTCTTTTTTTTCCTCTGTAAGACTTTTGTGTCTCTGTTTTTTCTCAGTTAGGTATCCTGCCCAGGGGAGCCAGGTGGGGTCACTTCAGAAAGGTGGGTCACACAGAAAAGTCCATTTTACCTTCAGGTGGTCTAGCTGACCAGAACCAAATTAAGTGAGGGCATAACAGTTCTTACAAGCCTTTCTATTGCAGTCTTTTTTTTTTTTTTTTTGCCCCTGGGGGTCCTTTTGCATGCATTACTCTTCAGCAATTTGTGTTCTGTCCTGGGTCTCTGTGAACTTAGGACCCTGTACTTGGTTACGCATGGAGTTCTAACTAACTTCTGTGAATCGCTCTACAGTCTCTGTACATGGTGATGGGAGGGACCTGGGTGGCCCTGCCTCTGTCCTGCACAGACCAAGTGAGGCGGCAGAAAACAGGAACCAACTGGTGGTCTGTTAGAAAGAACACCATACTTGAAAGAGAATAAGCACCCACCCGATCGTGGAGAAGAAAATAATTTATTCACGGTCTTGCAAGAACGGGAGCATACCTGAAAAATTGTGGTCCACATGCTGAGCAACTAAAAGCCATGGCATTTATCTAACCCGCAAGTCCCTCCCCTGTTTCTCCACTGATTGGATACTCCAGAGTTTACAACCTATCCCAATAATCTAACTAATTTGAACTTCCTGCTGAAGGGTCCCCCTTTGTTTATGTTTTACATTTTTAATGACGCTGGCCATTAAGTATTTGGCACCAGTTCTAAGCTTGTGTCAGAGGCCCTCCCCTTTTCCTGCCTCCCATCATCTTTTGTGAAAGCTAAACTCCTTTGATTCTTCCAGGACAGAATTCTACTAGAGATTCTTCTGTTTCTTTGATTCAGCATTTGTGGAGTCCTTCTTCAGTCTCTGCTGTCCTCCAGAGTTCTAGCAAGAGGGATTTGTTGTTATTCATTAAAGCTCTGGGGAGGCATTTTCAGGGAATGTCTTATGTCACCATGTTGATGATATCATTCTCTGATTTTGTTTCATTTGTTTTGAAGCTCTCTTATTAGATGTAAATGTTTAATATTATTGTATCCTCTTGATGAATTTTATTAGATGTAAATGTTTAATATTTTTGTATCCACTTGATGAATTGACCTTTTAAAATGTAAAGATATATAGAATATCCCTATCCCTGGCAGTAGTCTTTGCTAAAAAATATTTTTCTCTTATTAACTGAGACACTTCTAAGACTTTTGACTTGTGTTGGTGTAGTGTATATCTTTTCCATCCTTCTACTTTTAACCTAAGTGTCCTTATACTTTTAAGTGCATTTTTGTTTAGACCATTTACATTTAATGTGATTATTGATTATAGTTAATTTAAACCCATCATTTTACTGTAGTTTTCTATTTGTCTCTTCTCCTTTTCTGACTTCCTGTGGATTAAATGAATATTTGTTTTAATTCCATTTTATTTTCTCTATTGGCTCATTAGTAGAACTCTTTGTTTTGTTATTTTAGTGTTTGTTTTAAATTTTATAATATGCATGCTATATTATTACAGTCTTCCTTCAAGGGTAGACCACCACCACTTCACATGAAGGATAGGAACCTTATAGTAGCATGCTTCTATTTCTTTCCTCCTGGCCTTTGTGATATTATTGTCATTAATTTTTACTTATGAAGACCTCAGCCTCTTCATAAAGATGCATATTTTTTAAATAAGAATAACCTTGTAAAAAAAAAACAAGATAAATGACTGTTTAAATAAGAATTACACTTGTAATTCTTATTTAAACAGTCATTTATCTTCTTTTTTTTTTTTTGCATGGGCAGGCACTGGAAATCAAACTCGGGTCTCCGGCATGGCAAGCGAGAATTCTGCCAAAATCACACCGCCCTCACCTTCATTTTTGAAAAGGATTTTTGCTGAATACAGAATTCTAGGTTACATTTTTAAAGTACTTTGAAGATGTTCTACTGTGTTCTTGATTGCTTGTTTCTTAGGAGAAATCTGTCATTCTTATATTTAATCTTTTTTTTTGAAGTGTTTGTCCCCTCCCCAATCCCTGGTACTTTAAAAACTTTTCCTATCACTGGTTTTGAGGCATTTAATTACGTTCAGTCATGATGTAGCTTGGAGTCTTTTTCATGTTTCTTGTACTTGAGGTCCATTGAGCGTCTTTGAAGTATCCTGAGTTTATAATTCTCATGAGATTTGGAAAAATTCTGGCATTGTTTATTCAGATGTGTTTTTCTGTTCCCTCTTTCTAGACTTCAGCTTCTAAAATTCTGCTTGATGTTGTCTCATAGCATTCTTACGTCCTTTTCTTTTTTATTTTTTTCTAAGTTTATTCTCTTTGTGGATTTTTTTTTCATGTTCAGTTCAGATAGTTTCTATTGTGTTCTTAAGTTCACTAACCTTTTATTTTGCAATCCAATGCATTATATTTCTAGTCGGTATCTTTGTAGATTTCATCTCTAGAAGTTTGTTTTGGCCTTTTTAAAAATATATGTATGTCTATATTCCATGTTCTGCTTAACTTGTTGAACATAATGGAATATGGTTACAATAACTGTTTTAATGTTTCTGCTAATTTTAACACCTGTGTCACTTTGCAGTTTGTTTAGTTGACTGATATTTTTCTTCATTTTGGCTAATTTTTCTGCTTTTTTTGTATGCCAGTAATCTTTTTTTTCCTAACTTTTTTATTGTCTAGTATAATATATATACGAAGCAAAGAAATAAAAAAGCAGTAATTTTCAAAGCAGTCTTCAACAGGTAGTTACAGGACATATCCCAGAGTTTGTCATGGGCTACCATACAATCCTCTCAGATTATTCCTACTAGCTACTCCAGAATATAGGAGGCTAGAAGGAATAAATATTTGTTTATCATCACAATCAACTTTTTTCTTCTGTTTTTGTGAAAAATAACATATATACCAAAAAGCAATAAATTTCAAGAGCACAGCACCACAATATTTCAGAGTTTAACCTGGGTTACAGTTCCACAATTTAGGTTTTTACTTCCAGCTGCTCTAAAATACTGGAGACTAAAAAAGATACCAGTTTAATGATTCAGCATTCATATTCATTTGTTAAACCCTATCTTCACTGTATAACTCTACCATCACCTTTGATCTTTCCATCCCTTTCTCTCTTTTTTAAATTATTTATTTATTTATTTTTATAGTTTATTCATTTTTATTTATGATACATATCCACATACAGACACAAACATTCTTATCATATGATCATTCTGTTCTTTTTATATAATCAGTAACTCACACTATCATCACATAGTTGTATATTCATCATCATGATCATTTCTTAGAACATCTGCATCAATTCAGAAAAAGCAATAAAAAGAAAACGGAAAAAAGTTCATACATACCATACCCCTTACCCCTCCCCTTCACCGATCACCAGCATTTCAATCTGCTAAACTTATTTTAACATTTGTTCCCCCTATTATTTATATTTGTTTATTTAAAAAATATTTTTATTGATAAGCAACATACAAACACAAGCATTCCTAACATACAAACATTCCATACATGGTATACAATCAGTGGCTCACAGTATCATCACATAGTTGTGTATTCATCACCATGATCATTTCTTAGAATATTTGCATCACTCCAGAAAAAGAAATAAAAAGAAAAAACTCATATATATCATACCCCTTACCCTTCCCTCTCATTGATCACTAATATTTCCCTTTACCCAATTTATTTTAACATTTGTCCCCCTATTATTTATTTATTTATTTTTGCATTAAAAAAGAATTCATTTATTAAAAAAACTAAGAACAAACAAAAACATTAACGTATCATTCCATTCTACATGTATAATCAGTAATTCTCAATATCATCAAATAGTTGCCTAGTCACCATTTCTTAGAATATTTGCATCATCAATTCAGAAAAAGAACTAAAAAGACAACTGAAAAAGAAATAAAACAATAAAAGAGAAAAAAAAAAGATTATACATACCATACCCCTTACCCCTCACTTTCATTTACCACTAACATTTCAAACTAAATTTATTTTAACATTTGTTCCTCCTATTCCTTATTTTTATTCCATATGTTCTACTCTTCTGTTGACATGGTAGATAAAAGGAGCATCAGACACAAGGTTTTCACAATCACACAGTCACATTGTGAAAGCTATATCATTATTCAGTCATCATCAAGAAACATGGCTACTGGAACACAGCTCTACATTTTCAGGCAGTTCCCTCCAGCCTCTCCACTACATCTTGAATAACAAGGTGATGTCTACTTAATGCGTAAGAGTAACCTCCAGGATAACCTCTCGACTCTGTTTGGAATCTCTCAGCCGTTGACAGTCTCATTTCACTCTTCCCCCTTTTGGTCAAGAAGGTTTTCTTAATCCCCTGATGCTGAGTCTCAGCTAATTCTAGGGTTTTTCTCACTCCCTTGATGCTGAGTCTTAGCTCACTCTAGGATTTCTGTCCCACGTTGCCAGGAAGCTCCACATCTTTGGGAGTTATGTCTCACGTAGATGGGAGGGTGGTGAGATTGCTTGTTGTGTTGGCTGGAGAGAGAGGCCACATCTGAGCAACGAAAGAGGCTCTCTTGGGGGTGACTCTTAGGCCTAAATTTTAAGTAGACTTGACACTATCCTTTGCAGGGTTAAGTTCCATATGAACAAACCCCAAGACTGGGGGCTCAGCCTATAGCTTTGGTTGTCCACACTGCTTGTGAGAATATCAAGAATTCACCTTGGGGAAGTTGAATTTCTCCCCATTCTCACCATTCCCTGAAGGGGACTTTGCAAATACTTTTCCACTCACTGATCAAATAACTCTGGGATTCATCAGGGCATCACTCTGGACAAACCAACAAAATTATTTATTTATTTTTAATCCATATTTTTAACTCATCCATCCATACTGTAGATAAAAAGAGCTTCAGACACAAGGTTTTCACAATTACATAGTTACATTGCGAAAACTATATCATTATACAATCATCTTCAAGAAACATGGCTACTGGAACACAGCTGAACAGTTTCAGGCACTTGCTATGGGAACACAGCTCTACAGTTTCAGGCACTTCCTTCTAGCCTCTCTAATACACCTTAAACTAAAAAGGGGATATCTATATTAGGTGTAAGAATAACCTCCAGGATAACCTCTCATCTCTGAAATCTCTCAGCAACTGACATTTTATTTTGTCTCATTTCTGTCTTCCCCCTTTTGGTCAAGAAGATTTTCTCAATCCCCTGATGCTGAGTCCCCAGTTCATTCTAGGATTTCTGTCCCACGTTGCCAGGGATATTTATACCTCTGGGAGTCATGTCCCACGTAGAGAAGTGGGGAGGGCAGTGAGTGTGCTTGCTGTGTTGGCTGAGAGATAGGCCACATCTGAGCAACAAAAGAGGTCTCTGGGGGTGACTCTTAGACCTAATTTTAAGTAGGCTTAGCCTAGCCTTTGCAGGGATAAGTTTCATATGAACAAACCCCAACATTGAGGGCTCCGCCTTTTGATTTCGTTGTCCCCATTGCTTATGAGAACAACAGGAATTCTCAAAATGGGGATGTTAAATTTTCCCCTTTCTCATCATTCCCCCAAGGTCCATCCCTCTCTTTAGGGGTGTTTGGACTATGGCCATTCTAACTTTTTCATATTGGAAGGGTCTGTCACTAATATGGGATAGGGAGATGGGACTAATCAGATGTTCTGGAGAAGCTGGGCCCTCTAGGTTTCAGGACTTATCTGGACTAGAGACCTATCTGGAAGTTGTAGGTTTCTGGAAAGTAACTCTAGTGCATGGAACCCTTGTGGAATCTTTTGTATTGCCCTAGGTGTTCTTTAGGATTGTATGCCAGTAATCTTTAATAATAATCTTGGATACCAGACATTGTGAATTTTACCTTATTGAGTGCTATATGCTTTTCCATTTCTGTAAGTCTTCAGCTTTGTATTGGGGCACAGTTAAATTACTTGGAAATTGTTTTTTTCCTTTTGGGTTTTGATATTAAGATTTGCTATATGAGGGCTAATTATTCCCCATGGCTAAGGCAAGGTCATTTATTCTGGTTACTCTACCAAAAGCCCCATGAACATGAAGTTTTCAGTCTGGTTAATGGGAACAGGTACTATTCTTGACCCTGTGTGAGGGCTGGGCATTGTTCCCTGTAAACCTTGTGGATGAGTTTCCCCCCCAGGCTCAGATAATTTCCTCATACCTAAGTACTAGTATTTTGTGGGAGTATTCAAGGGAGACCCTCTGTATTGCTCTGCTTTTCTCAGGTACTCTGGCCTCTGAATTTTAGTGACCTTGATTTTACCAGACTCCCAGCTTGATATTTCTCCAACAAAAGAAGTCCACTAATTTCTGCCTGTGTTCTCCCTATGCCATGTCTTGGGAACCCTTAAGGAAGTAAACTGGGCAGTTTTAAGACTTGCCTTGATTGCATCTCATTTCTCAGGGATCACTGTCTTTTATTGCTTCATATCCAGTGTCTAGAAAACTATAGTTCTGTAGTTTTGACTAGTTGTTTCAAGGTGGGAGGGTTAATTCAGTCTGTATCACTTCATCTTGGCTGTAAGTGAAAGTTCAATGCAGACTTTAAGACTTGATTATAGTTTAGATATATATTTGAATCCAGTCCCAGGTGTGCTGGTATGCTTTGGATTTAAGGAAGAATTACAAAGTATTATACAAAATGAGTCGAATATCAGATACCTATTAAGTACTACTATAAAGTACCGACATACCTAATATAAATAAAATAATACTATATAATACTATTGTGTTTAAACCTGCAGGAATTTCTGTCCTTTTTCCAGATTTTGCTTAAATATAATTCAAGATTTTCATCTTGTGACTAAAGTAATATTTTTGTCTATTGTTGCTAAGGTACCCAAACACTTTTTAACTCTTCTTATTTTACATTATTTAAAAAGACACTGAGTTTAATATTATCATCTTCTGAAATCTAAACTTTCAGTCATAAACTGTTCTCTTATAATTCTGAAAGCATAGCCTGTCTTTGCTGTTTTGCCTGTTATTTCAAGCAAAGGAAAGAAAAAAATCTTTAAAATATGCGTTCATCTTCTAGCAATTGAAAGGAGTGTATCTTTATGTGGCATTTGGCTACAAAGCTCTGTTACTTGTAGAATTGTGGTATTGCGTGCTATGGCATTCAGGTTTAAAACCTTGAAGTAAATTTCGAGGAAAAGTTAAGTTTTGAATTCTTTACAGAATGAATTTTCACTCCCCTTTTAAGGTGGCCTCTGTGTGTGTGTGTGTGTATTTGTATAATTTTCATAGATAGATGGCATTAGCAGTAAAAGTCTCAAAAAATATAAAGGAAAAAACACCCAAATTAATGGATTGATGCTTTTTTTGGGAAGACATGAGAAAACATACATGAAGAATTTTGTTGCATTGATCTTTCTAAGAACTTATTACTTTGCTTATAGAGTAATACCTTTGCATGAACCGTTTATCATCTATAAAATGTCAAGTATGTGAGTTTTGCAGTTAAGAAGAAAACATTTAATCATTGCCATTTAAAAAGAAAATGTTTTTCCCAGGAGCTTGTAAATATAAGAAAATATATTTATTTTGTCATTGAGGAATCTTTGCTGTGAAAATTTAAAAACTAAATTACTTTTAGGTCTTTGTCTGAGGCTATGTCAGTGGAAAAAATTGCTGCAATCAAAGCCAAAATTATGGCTAAGAAAAGATCTACTATCAAGACTGATCTAGATGATGATATAACTGCCCTTAAACAGCGGAGTTTTGTGGATGCTGAGGTAGATGTGACCCGAGATATTGTCAGCAGAGAAAGAGTGTGGAGGACTCGTACAACTATCTTACAAAGCACAGGAAAGGTAATTAAAATATTTTTATTCATTGAGTGCATGCTTGTGTTTAATGTCAGTGGTTATAGAAATGGTTAAAATCTATGAGGAGGAGGTTTCTGATTTTTATCTTTTTTTTTTTTTTTTTCTTTTTGCATGGGCAGGCACTGGGAATCGAACCTGGTGGCAGGCAAGAACTCTGCCTGCTAAGCCACTGTGGCCCGCCCCTGATTTTTATCTTTTTGACTGTTCAGTAATGTAGTTTCTAAGTTGCCATTTTTATCATCTGTTCTAGCCAGTACTTGTTGGTCACCAAAGAAGCAAGTGAAAAATTGTGATTGGAAATGTAAGCCCCTTTATGTACACATCATTTGTAAATCCAAAGAGTGACCCAATTTTCTCCTGGAATCAGGTTTTTTCTCTAAATTAGAGAACACAAGGAGTATTGATGGCAAGCTGTCTCTTCAATAATAATGTCATTACTGTTTTTCCCCCACAAAGTAGAAAATGTATGGGAATTAATCAGCAAATATTTATTGAGTGTATTTCATACATTGTATTTTGTTGTGTGAATGCAGCTTTATTTATTTGTTTCTTATGAATAGAGAGTTTTTTTTTTGGCCCTCTACTTTTGTGTGATTTTCCTCTTTCCTTTCTTCTGTCCTTTCTCCTTCCCTCCTTCCCTTCCTTACATTTCACTATTACAAATACTGCCTTAAAGAACATCTGTATACACACATTTGTATAGACTTCTTATCTTTGATTCCTGAAAGGGGGATTGCTAGTCAGAGGAGATGTGCACTTTCAGTTTCAAAAGATACTGGATGTCTAGTATCTTAATGACTCTCCAAAAAATTTGCATCATTTCTGCTTCACATATTTCCTCTGGCTTTCCCTCTCCCAACCACCTCTTCTAAATATTACTTAATTAACTTCACTGATGGACAGTGGATTATAGTGCTGATTTGGAAGAACATTTGAAGAAGTGTTGTAGATTACTGATGAAACTGAACTTTAACATTCTTTAAGGCAAACTTTTTTGTGTGTGTGGAGTTTTGGAGGTCTGGCCTTACATTTACTATGCAATTTCAGTAGGAACATAGCTCTTCCTTTCCTTTTGTACTTTGACTTGTCCCAAAAGTGTTTGAGGCAGAGATTGAGAATCATTCTCTGGAGCCTAGAATTATAAAGGAATCTGAGATTATGAATAGACTTCCATTTCCCATTTTTTGTGTCTGTGATAAGGTGATCTGTTGGTACTCGTTTTCTTTGCCTAATAAGACCAATTAATATTGTGACATATAATTGTACTAATGATCATTATAATTATTGAAAAATCTGAAACTCATAGTTAAAAATAAAACACAAGTGATATGCTTTGCCTTACTTTTAGTTCAAGCATTATGTTTTCACATAACTCAGGTGAACAATTTTATTTGAGCTCTAGGTGGCAGGATTATACCATCATTTTAAAATTCAGTGCTAGTTCTAGTTCAATTTAATGTTGTGGTGCCATGCCAGCCACTGTAGCTTTTTAAGAAATAAGTTAATTTAAGGATTATTTGGTAACTATGTTTGTTTCTATGAGTATTAACATTTTAAAAAATTAAAAAAAAAATGTTTTTACTCATAGTCTCCCAGTATGCTGTCTTCATCTGGTAAATTCTAAAAATATCCTTAGTTACTCATAGCCCTAGAATATCCTAAAAGTTTAGATACATCTTCATTATTATTAGTTATTAGGGACTTATTTTTTGAGTTTCATGAGTAAAAGACAAGTTCAAGATTTCACAAGAAATATGAAGTATATTACTTCATGCAGTTATCTGTTGCAAGCACTCAAAATAAGTCAACCTGATCATTTAATGCCTTTCAGAAACTTACACAAATTAGTCTATGTTTGCTGTTTAAAAATTGACAAAGAGACCAGTGTAAGGAATGTGATAATCATCTACAAGTTTGGCACCCCAAAATATCTATAATTACTTTTTTTTTTTGCCTGGGCAGGCACTGGGAATCGAACCCGGGTCTCTGGCATGGCAGCTGAGAACTTTGCCTGCTGAGCCACCGTGGTCCGCCCTGAAATAACATTTTGATTGATCCTTCTGAAATTTGTGTCTCTCATTTGAAATTTTGTTATTATTATTATTGTTGTTGTTGTTATTATTATTATTATTATTATTTTGAGTGCATGGTCCGAGAATCGATCCTGGGTCTCCATGAAACATGAGCATTCTGCCACTGAACCACCCATGCACCCTGAAACTTTAGTATTTTTGAAATATTGAAATTTGATTTTCATAGTTTTCAACTATTTTCATAATAGAACTAAGCCTTTTTTTATTTGAATAACTGTGTTCAAATTTGTGTGCTTGATAAATATTTTTTTGAAATGAAGTAAGTAAGCCTGTTCCTTCAAGGAAAGCAACTGACAGTAAGTATTTCTTGTCTGATAAAATGTGAACTTTCATGAGAGAAACAGAATTTTGAAGTTTCTTTCTGCCATTGTGACCACAATAGCTTCTCAATTCTTATTTCTAATGAGGTATGTGATAATTAAGAATGCAATTTGTTGTTAATATGTTAATACTTGGAATTTGCATAACTCACTGATATGCTATTTTCAGATGACCGGATGCATGTTGTTACACAGTCATGCTTGGTAGAAGGTAACATTCAAATTGCAAGATAGACCAATAGATTTTAAAGTAAAAGAATGCAAAAAGTTTATGACTGTGGTTTCAACATTACAGTAGCCTTGAAGAAATGATTTACTGTATTTGGTATGCTATCAAAAAGAAAATATCCACAGTTATCTGAAAAAGCCATTATGATTATCCTCCCTTTCCAGACTGCCTCAAATTTTTTCAAGTAATTTGCCCAGAACAAGATACCGTACTAAATATTGAATTAAGAAGCAGGTATAAGAATATGGCTATGTTCTATTAAGCCATATATACAAGGATTGCAAAAATTTAAAACGGTACCACTCCTTTTTTAAATGCAATTTTATTGAGATATATCCACACATCATACAGTCCATCCAAAGTGTACCATCAGTGGTTCCCAGTATCATCACATAGTTTTGTACAGTCATCACCACAATAAATTCTAGAACATTTTTATTACTCTAATAATAATAATCACAATGAGAAGAAATAAAAATATAAAGACAATCCATTATTATCCCATACTCCTTATCCACAGGCCCCTTATTGTTGGCCCCTGATATTGATGTGGTACGTTTGTTACTATTGAGAGAATTTTAAGATATTATTGTTATTATAGTTCATTGTTTGCAGTAGGCACATTTTCTCCTAAATACCCCTCTTTTATTAACTCTTTGTTATAGTGACATATGTTTGTTCTAGTTCATAAGAGAACTTTTTTATATTTGTACTGTTAATCACAGTTCACATTCAGAAGATTCACTGTGTTATACAGTACATGGTTTAACCTCTGGCTTTCTTTCTGGTGACATACATGACTCTAAACTATCACTTTCAGCCACATTCACTTACAGTTCAGCACTGTTAATTATGCCCACAATAATGTGCTACCATCACCTCTATCCATCTCCAAATGTTTTAAGTTCAACCTAGGTAAACATTCTGCAAATAATAAATAACTCATCCCCATTCTCTAGCCTCACTCTATCCCCTGGTAACTTATATGCTATATTTTATGTCTGTGAGTTTACATATTATAATTAGTTCATATTAGTGAGATCATACAATTATTGTCCATTTGTGTATGACTCATTTCACTCAACATAATGTTTTCAAGGTTCATCCGTGTTGTTGCATGTTTTAGAATTTCATTTTTTCTTGCTAGTGAATAATACTCCATCATATGTATATACCGCATTTTGTTTATCCATTCATCTGTTGATGGACACTTGGGTTCTTTCCATCTCTTGCAGTGCCACTCTTTCTTATCACTTTTTTTTTTTTTGCATTTTTTTGAAAATAGTCTTTCCTAAAAATGTGTTACTTTTATTTACACTTAATAAAATCTAGAAATTTATTTTAAGGAATTAATAGTTTTAAAAATGTCTTAGTTTTAAAATTTAAATACAAATAATGGTAGATATAACCTACATAAACCAAAGCTGTTTAGGGTTCACAGTAATTTTTTAAAATGTAAAGAGGTCCTGAGATCTTTACCTGCTACCCTTTAAGGAATATAGGAACTTAGTTGTTACTATAAGTAGGGCAGTGTTAATATTCACATTTCAAGCTGCTTCTCATTTTATATACATATTTATTTGCAATTATTTGTGTAAATATTTATTGAACATCTGCAAGATAGCCACTGACTAGTGATTTATTGGTTCTAGCTGTCAATAGAGGTTATATTCTTTAGCAGGAGACAGAAAATTAAAAAGATAGTAATTGTGATATGTGCATTATAGGATTGGCACCCAGGAAAAGCACCTAGTTTAATTGATAATAAAGGGAAAAGAATATACCTAAAGAATAAAAAGATGTGAGGGATGAAGTTGGAAGAGTGCTGCAAAATGAGGGAGTAGTGTGCTTAACTGCTAGAGAAGAGAGATTATACTGCTTTTGAGGAACTGAAAGAAAATTAATATGCCTAGAAAGTGAGAGTACTTCTCTGTATTTCACCTCAGCCACCACCTTTCTGTTCCCATGTAGCTCCTGAGCTTTTTTCCATTTCATGGCCTTTGCATCTAATATCCCTCTGCCAGAAGCACTTTTCTCTTAGGTATTTGCATGGTGGAGTATTTCTTTCTTCATTTTTTGGCTCACAGATGAACCTCCTTAACATTTCTGTGAAATGAGGGACCCTTCCCTACCCAGAGTTTAGCACAGTACTTGTCTTACCATGTTCTGTGATTATCTTTGTTTATTTTTCTTGGCTTCCCTTATTAGAAAATAAGGTTCACAAGTGCAGGGGCCATGTTTCTTGGTCCATTGATGATGGGCCAAGATGGTCCATTTTGACCACCATTGTATTCAAGAACCACCTTGGTGTTTGATTTATAATAGATACTTAGTACATATTTTTAAAAATATTGAGTGAATGATAGGCAGAATAAGAAGAGTCCTCAAAAGAATTGTTAGGTATGTAGAAGGAAAAACACAGATCAGTGCCTGCCCTGAAAAAACAAAAAACAGAAAACAGAGAAAATAGTAGCTCCAGAGGCCAAGGAGGAATGTTTCATGAAGGAATGAGTAATCAGAGTAGTGAGCTGTGTTGAATGTTGCTAAGATTATTCATCAAAAGTTAATTTGTAAACACTTCCCAGTTTATAAATCTTTGAAAAGTGTTTAATTGACCCCAACAGTATCTCAAAATTTGCAACATTGTATGTAAAGTATAGCAGTTTGAAATTAGCACTTGGAGTTTACTATTATCTAGAAGAAAATACAGTAGTTGATCTCTTTCAAAAGTAAGAAGGCTTTTTTGACAATGAATTTGTTATATTTTAATTTTATAGCTTGTTTCAGGGTTAAATATTTGAATAGATGCAGATATGAATGCACTTAAAACAAGTTTTGCAGTTTAAATAAAATGAAAATAATAGAATGAATAATATTGGGTTTACAATTGATTTCTGGATCAATTTCCCAGTAGCTGTTGAATATCTTTAGTCAGTTTTTATTTGTGTGTTTATAATTATGATATCTCATTATGTTAGAGTAGGGAAGAATTGCTAGGAAGAAAACTTAGTTTTGAATTATTAGATTGAATTTTGTATATTTTAATTTTAAGTGTACTTAATTAGAATCCATTTATATTTTAGAATTTTTCCAAGAATATTTTTGCAATTCTTCAGTCTGTAAAAGCCAGAGAAGAAGGGCGTGCACCAGAACAGCGACCAGCCCCAAATGCAGCACCTGTGGTAAGAGTGTTTTACTGCTTATATAATAAAAATAATTGTAATGAAAATGCCATTTGTATTTCAGTGTTGCAACTTTTAAGACATCTTATCTTAAACATTTTTAGATCATCAGTATGTTCTAAACCTTTTCCTGCTTTACTTGCCTGAAGAATATGAAAACTCCCACCATTAAAAATATTTTACTTCAGTGGTAATTTAAAAAAAATTTTTGTTTTATTTTTGTGTATTTATTTTTTTCCCAGGGGTAATTTTTAACTGGAGGTGTAGCTGGGTCAATCTAATAGTGGTTAATTATGAAAAGCCCTCTTGAGTAATTATTTTAGGTTAAGAGTACCTTCCAATTTGGGGTTCTTTTTTGAAATCACTGATATCTCTGGCATCTTGGTGGATGTATCATGTTTCTCTTTGTTCTAGTTTGCTAGTTGCTGGAATGCAATATACCAGAAATGGGATGGCTTTTAAAAGGGGAATTTAATAAGTTTCTAGTTTACAGTTCTAAGGCCGAGAAAATGTCCCAATTAAAACAAGTCTATAGAACTGTCCAATCAAAGGCATCTAGGGAAAGATACCTTGGTTCAAGAAGGCCGATGAAGTTCAGGGTTTCTCTCTCAAGTGAGAAGGCACATGACAAACACAGTCAGGGCTCCTCTCTCGGCTGGAAGGGCACATGGCGAATACGGTGTCATCTACTAGCTTTCTCTCCTGGCTTCCTATTTCATGAAGCTCCCCGGGAGGCATTTTCCTTCTTCATCTCCAAAGGTCACTGGCTGGTGGACTCTCTGCTTCGTAGTGCTGCAGCATTCTCTGCTCTCTCTGAGTCTCTCATTCTCCAAAATGTTTCCTCTTTTATAGGACTTCAGAAACTAATCAAGACCCACACAGATGGGTGGAGACATGTCATCCCCTAATCCAGTTTAACAATCACTCTTGACTAAATTACATCACCGAGGGAGATGATCTCATTACAGTTTCAAACATACAGTATTGAATAGAGATTATTCTACCTTTACGAAATGGGATTTATATTAAAACATGGGTTTTCTTAGGGGGCATACTTCCTTTCAAACCAGCACACTCTTGATCATCAGTCTTATAGGCCTTTAAATGTGTCTCAATTTCAGCTACTCTGAGGTTTGACTGCCTTCATCTCTGAGGTACCATATAGCCTTACAAAGTAAATTTCATGTATGACATATAACCTGTATTTAAACATTTTTGTGCTTAAAGTTTAGTAGGAGATGGAGAAGAGTGAAAAGGTAGTGGGACAAGTGCTGTGGTGGTAAAGAATGTGTTGCTTTTAATTATGAATGAGTTGATTTTGTGAATAGCTGATGGAAAACATGTCTAACAGTTTTATCATTATCTTTTCATCATGAATAATCTCTCTATAGTTCCATAATCATTGGAGTATTGACTATAGAAATGTTTATCTAGTGACAACCTGGATAGCTATCTTTTATTTGAATAATATTTGGGGTACAGTGCTATTGTAGGATGTAACAAAATGAAGAGTATTTTAGTCTTCATGAAAACCATGAATTTCTAGAGCAATTTGGGGAATATTCTTTAAATAAGCTCTTTTAGATTATTACAGACTGTGAGTTTTAGATAAAGAATTTGTGAATTAAATTATACACCTTAGACAGCCTTTACTATGTATTTCAAAAGAAATCACTTTTGGTACTTTAAACTGTATGGGTTCATTGGGTATATTGTTGTGTCATTTGTTAAAGATGAATAATTTGCTGGATAATTCAATTAAAAGGTTCTAAATGTCAGCTTAGTAAACTTTGAATTAAACCTTTTTTTGATTTAAAAAATATTTGTAATTGAAGGGAGAATGTTATTTCAAATGTTGAACTAGTGCATTTTTTAAGGTGTACGTTTTTATGTTTTACCCAAATGAAAAATTACATTGTCTAAAAAAATCTGCATAACATTCCAGAGTTCTAGGAAAAAGTTTAAGTAACCAGAATGAAATTACTAAAGTGTATTATATTTTTGCAGTTTCTAAGAGTTTTACTTTTTGCCTTACTGCAAATATACTTGAGGCCCTTTGCTCTTGTTTCTGATGAGAATGGTAATTTTCTAACAATAAAAAAATGCCTTGAAAATGAACCTCAAGTGACTGATGTACCTACTCTCCCAGTCTGTATTATTGTCTATAGTAAAAAAAAACTTATCAAGTATGTATCCATGTCATAATTTTAATTATGAATATTAAATAAGTAAAATTTAGAAATATCAAAATATAACTCAATTTAATTTGTACAGGATCCCACATTGCGTACCAAACAACCTATCCCAGCTGCCTACAACAGATATGACCAGGAAAGATTCAAAGGAAAAGAAGGCAAGTTGCTTAATTTTCATCCCCCTTTTATTGTGGTTGAAGTAGTGGAGACTGATGGTTAAGAAACCATAGGTTGGCCAGCTATGGTCTGTGGGCCAAATCTAGTTTACCACGTTTTTGGAAATAAAATTTTATTGGCACACAATCATGCTCCTTCATTTATATATTTTCTAAGACCGCTTTAGCGCTCTGATAGCAGGATTGAGTTGTACACTGTATGGTCTGCAAAGCTAAAACTATTTACTTTCTAACCCTTTATAGAAAATGTTTGCCAACCTCTGGTTAATAGCAAGGCTTCTGGGTCCAGATTGCCTGTGTTGCATTTACTTTTTGTGTGGAACTTTGGCAAGGTACTTTAACTCCTCTCTCTATCAGTTTCCTCATGTGTTACTAAATGCTAATAGTAGTAAGTAGTACCTACCTCTTAGGGTTATTGTGGGGATTAAATTAGTTAATAGAAACGAAGTCCTTAGAATAGTGCTTGGTATTTAATAAGTATTCCTTAGTGTTTGCTGTTATTAATACTAGTGCTGTTTGGCGATTCTATATATCAAATCATGTTTTCTCAATTATAAATTGAGAACTTGGGAAAAAACTTAGAGCAGTGATGTGAGGACTTATTTTGTGATAGTCTGTATGGTATGCTTGGTAATGCAATAGGGAACCATTTCTTTGTTAGTGAGATGGGGCTGTTGTGAGTTAACTGCCTGTCAGTATCTTTATTCATCTTGACTTGATTCAAGAAATAATGAGATTGGAGCAACTGGAAGTTTAACACTGATTATTTTTCTGCATAATCTGAAATCTCCATTTAAGTTTCTTTAAAGGATATGTTACCTTGATGTGATAAATTTTGTGTGCAGACTTCATTTACTGAAGGCATGAACTGAATATGTTCCATAGAAAGACGGTAGTCTATTCTTTTATTCACTGCAGTATTTTTCTGGTAGAATGAAATAAAGCAGGGATTGGCAAACTGCAGCTCGCAGACCGAAGCCTGCCCTCCATGTGTCAACTCCAGTCATGCCAATTTGTTTGCATGTATTGTCTGTGCTACTTCTGTGCTACTGCATAATGCAGTAGTTGTCACAGAGACCACATGGTCTGCGGGAAGTAAAATATTTACTATATGGCCTTCTGTAGGGTTGCACAAACTTATGTAGGTTCTGTAGCAACTTCAGTAACTTCCAACACCAACACCGTGGGTACTAAAGTTCAGTTAGCAGCTGCCAAGACTGTAGTAACTCAGTTCAAGTTCAGTTCTGACTCTTGATTACAGGGAATTAGGGCCAACTCCACAGGTTAAGGGCAATCCTCTACAAGATTGTCCTTCAGGCACCAGTTACAAGTTTGGGGACCAGACCACATGTACTTCTGACTAAGTGGCTACTGGGGGTTCTGACCACTACCCTTAGGTTCTGTAATTTTCTAGAACAACTCAGATCTCACTGAAAGTGCTACACCTTTATTATAGTAAAAGGATACAAATAAGAGGCCAAAAGAATAGAGGCATAGGGTGAAATCTAGGAGGGATTCAAAGGTAAGCTTCCTTGTCTTCTCCACTTGGAGTCAGACCATGTCTTCCTGGCACAGAGATGTATGTTATCAATTGTGAAATCTCCTCTGATAGGCATGAATGACTGAGCTGAGCGTCTGGAGTTTATATGGGATTTCATTTCGTAGACATGGTTGGTGAATTCAATCTCCAAACAAACTCAAGCCCCCATCCTTAACCCCCACTCCTGGTTGGGAGGTTGGTCTAACATGACATGACAAAGCTCTAACCCTCTTGATCTTTCTGGTTATCAGGTTTGGTCCTGGGTCCACTGCAAGTATCAAAAGATACTCCTATCTCAGGAATTTCTGGAGATGTAGAGATTACCTCCCTAGGAAATTGGGACAAGCACCAACCAAGTTTTCTGTTATACTATTGGCCCTTTTCAGAGAAAGTTTGTTAACCCCAGACATATTGCATTCTGTCCTGGAATCCCAATTCTTATTTACAATATTGCTTTTCTACAAACTATATAATATGTGCCTTATGATTAATACTTTTGGGAAATAGCTTTTTATAATTTCGGGATTCCTTTTGCGAAAGAAATAGAAAAAGAAATTTTGGATGCTTTTAGTGGTACTGTAATTGAGTATTAGAAGTAAATAATTTGGGGGTTTAAAGTATTCAGTCTTAATTTTTTGTATTCCCAACCATGTGAACCTTGAATATAATTGCAGAGATGGCTTTAATCAGCTTCTATACAGTAGGCTTGTTGGTGTGTATTGAATTTGTATTTGACTAGGTTTCTTTTTAAAGTGTTTTCAGTATGTAATTTAATTTTTTTTTATATTTAACTTTTTTTATTGTATAGTATAACATATATACAAGGCGAAGAAATAAGAAAGCAACAGTTTTCAAAGCACTCTTTGACAAGTAGTTACAGGACATATCCCAGAGTTTGTCATGGGCTACCATGCGATCCTCATATTTTTCCTTCTAGCTGCTCCAGAATATAGGAAGCTTGAGGGCTTAAATATTTTTGTATCACCACAATCGACTTTTTTCCCTTCATTTTTAAATGAAAAATGGTATCTATAAAAAGCTATAAATTTCCAAGCATAGCACCACAGTTAGTTGTAGAACATATTTCAGAATTTGATATGGGTCACAATTCCACAATTTTAGGTTTTTACTGCTCTAAGATACTGGAGACTAAAAGAGCTATCAGTTTAATGATTCAGCATTCATATTCATTTGTTAAATCCTGTCCTTTCTGTGTAACTCTACCATCACCTTTGATCTTTCCATCCCTCTCTTTAGGGGTGTTTGGGCTATGGTAGTTCTAAATTTTCATATTGGAAGGGTCTGTCACTAATATGGGGTAGGAAGATGGAACTTTCTGATGTTCTGAAGAGGCTGGGCTAGTTTTCAGGATTTATCTGGACCAGGGACCCATTGGGAAGTTGTAGGTTTCTGGAAAGTTACTCTAGTGCATGGAACCCTTGTGGAATCTTACATATTGCTCTAGGTGTTCTTTAGGATTGGCTGGAATGGTTTTGGTTGGGGGTTGGCAGGTTATGATAGGTAGCAAGGTCTGCCTGAAGCTTGCATTAGAGCAACCTCCAGAGTAGCCTCTTGACTCTATTTGAACACTCTCTGCCACTGATACTTTATTAGTTACACTTCTTTCCCCCCCCTTTGGTTAGGATGGAATTGTTGATCCCACAGTGCCATGTCTGGATTCATCCTTGGGAGTCATCTCCCACATCGCCAGAGAGACTTTCACCCCTAGATGTCATGTACCATTTAGGGGGATGGCAATGATTTCACTTGCAGAGTTAGGCTTAGAGAGACTGAGACCACATCTGAGCAACAACAGAGGTCCCCCAGAAGTAACTTTTAGGCATGCCTATAGGTAGTCTAAGCTTCTCTGCTACCTGCATAAGCTTTACAAGAATAAGCCTCATGACTGAGAGCATGGCCCATTGATTTGGGTGTCCCTAAAGTTTGAAACAGTATCAGATGATTCCCTGATGGTAAGGTTTAATAATTCCATATTCTTTCTCCCATCCCTCAGGGGACTTTGTCAATACATTTTGATTACTTGTGTAATATACTCCAGGATGTATCCAGGCATTACCATAATCTATACAAAATTAAAGGACCTCTTTCTTGTTTTGTGCTCCCTGTGTTTCAGTTGTTCAAATGAGCTGTACAGATAGGTTGAATTAGATTATGCAGTACCGAAAATTTCAGTTCCAGATCAAATAAACCTTTCCTCCATTGGTCTCACAGGAGTATATGTGGTTCTGAAATATAGATCTTGTCTTCCTTACCCTCCCTGTGTTCTGAATTACTTTAACCCCAACCTGATTGTCTTCGTTCTTATGTCTAAATGTCAAATATATCTAAGTATATAAAACAGCCTCTTGAAATCCAGAAATAATAAATACCGTTTCGGACTAAATGTGTCTGCTATAAAAGCTTACAGTCTAGGCCCCTGTTTTCTTGTAAGCATTTTCTAAAGGAGACCATACTGTTGTATGTTCTTTTGTTTCTGGCTTATTTTGCCTCACCAAATATCCCACACGTTCGTTCACATCATTGCTTACCTCATGATCCCTTTTTTGTTGGAGCACAATATTCGTTCATAAGTATACACCATCATTTGCCAATCTACGTCTTAGTCAATCATTGCATCCTTTAGCCACCTGCATTCCTCAGGGATCATGTATAGCGTCCAAAATCCACTGTCCATCATCACTCTCAGTTTTAGATAATTTCATTGTTCCCAAGAGAAAGAAAACCAGTAAACACACCCTCGCTAGTTAGGAAATCTAAACCTCCTCTTAACTCTTGTCCCTCCGCCCATTATTTACCTCTGCTGTTGCTCTGGTAGTGCTGATGGTTTTCTTTTGAGCATAGCTCATAGCATACAATAGCAGCTTTTCCCCGTACTCTGGATTTAAATACTCTTTGTACAAGAATCATATCTTTGAAGTGATTCTTGTGAGAACTAATTCATATTTATAGTGTTAGTCAGTGGGACACATAGGTCTGTACAACCGCTTTCAATCCGGTTTATCTTCATTATGGTAATATTATTTATAGACCTACTAGAGAACAACCTTCACTCCTGTCTATTCCCTTACATTGGAGTTCAACCTCATTAGCTAACGTTTCACCCATCCTTATCTTCTGTGTATCTCTGAGTCTCTTATATTCTGTATTATAAGCCTTTGATTATACCTTTATGCTGGTCATAAAAGTGGAATCATACAGTATCTATCCTTTTGTGTCTGGCTAATTTCACTCAGCATTATGTACTCAAGTCTCATCCATTTTGTCATGTGCTTCAGGACATCATTTTGTCTTACTGTTGCATAATATTCCGTTGTACTTATATACCACATTTTGTTGATCCACTCATCTGTTGAAGGGCATTTGGTTTGTTTCCATCTTTTGGCAACTGTGAATAATGCTGCTAAGAACATTGGTGTGCAATGTCTGTTTGTGTTGTTGCTGTCAGCTCTTCTGGGTATATACCAAGTCGTGCTGTTGCTGGGTCATAGGGCAACTTAATCTTTAGTTTCCTATGGAACTGCCAAACAGTCTTCCATAGTGGCTTGCACCGTTATACATTCTAACCAGCAGTGCATAAGTGTCCCAGTTTCTCTACATCTTCTCCAACAGTTATAGTTTCCTGTTTGTTTAATAGCAGCCATTCTTATAGGTGTGAGGTGGTATCTCATTGTAGTCTTGATCTGCGTTTCTCTTTTAGCCAGTGAAAATCAGTATCTCTTCATGTGCTTTTGAGCCATCTTTAGCCTATTTTATAATTGGGTTGTTTGTTTTTGTTGTTGAGTTTAAGATTTCTTTGTATATACAGAAAATCAAACCTTTGTCCAATATGTAATTTCCAAATATTTTCTCCCATTGAGTTGGCTGTCTCTTCACCCTTTTGATAGTTGTTTTGAGGTACAGAAGCATTAGATTTTGAGGAGTTCCCATTTATCTATTTTTTCTTTTGTTCTTTGTGCTTTAGTGTAAAATTTAGGAAGCTGCCTCCTATTACTAGGTCTTGAAGATGTTTTCCTACATTTTTTTCTAGAAGCTTTATGGTGCTAGTTCTTATATTTAGTTTGATCCACTTTGAGTTAATTTTTGTTTAGGGTGTAAAATAGGGGTCCTTTTTCATTCTCTTGGCTGTTGATATCCAGTTCTTCCATTCCCAGTTATTGAAAAGACTATTTTGTCCCAGCTCAGAGGATTTAGGGGCCTTGTCAAAGATCAGTTGACTATAGATTTGGTGGTCTATTTCTGCACTTGTGATTCGATTCCATTGGTCAGTGCTTCTGTCTTTGTACCAGTACTATGTTGTTTTGACCACTGTGGCTTTATAGTAGTTAAGTTTTAAAGTCAGGGAGTGTTAGTCCTCCCACTTCATTCTTCTTTTTTAAGATGCTTTTAGCTATTTGGGGTTCTCTTTCCCTTCCAGATGAATTTGGTAGTTAGCTTTTCCAAATCTTCAGATTATGTTGTTGGAATTTTAATTGGTACTGTGTTGAACCTGTAAATCAATTTGGGGAGAATTAACATGTTAACTATATTTAGCCTTCCTGTCCATGAGCAGGAAATTTCTTTCTACCCATTTAGATCCCCTTTGATTTCTTTTAGCAGTGTTATGTAGTTTTCTGTGTACAAGTCCTTTACATCCCCAGTTAAGTTCATTCCTAAGTACTTGATTCTTTTAGTTGCTGTTTTGAATGGAATTTTTTTCCTTAACTGACTCCTCAGCTAGGTCATTGTGTATAGAAATGTTACTGATTTTTTCACATTAATTTTATATCCTGCCACCTTGCTGAATTTGCTTATTAGGTCAAGTAACTTTGCTATAGATTTCTCAGGATCTCCCAAGTATAGCATTATATCATGTGCAAATAATGAGAGTTTTACGTCTTCCTTTCCAACTTGGATGCCTTTTACTTCTTTGTCCTGCCTGATTGCTTTAGCTAGAACTTCTAGCACAATGTTGAATAACAGTGGTGACAGTGGGCATCCTTGTAATGTACCTGATCTTAGGGGGAAAGCTTCCAGTCTCTCCATTGAGTACGATGCTGGCTATTGATTTTTCATATACGCTTTATCATATTGAGGTAGTTACCTTTGATTTCTATCCTGTGGAGTGTTTTTATCAGAAAAGGATGCTGAATTTTGTTGATAGCTTTTTCAGCATCAATTGAGATGATCATGTGATTTTTCTGTTTCAGTTTGTTAATGTGCTGTATCACATCTGTTGATTTTCTTTTGTTGAGCCATCTGTGCATTCCTGGCATAAACCCCACTTGGACATGGTGCGTATTTCTTTTAATGTCTTGTATTCAGTTTGCTAATAGTGTATTGAGATTTTTGCATCTATGTCGTTAGGGAGATTGGTCTGTAGTTTTCCTTTCTCATAGCATCTTTACCTGGTTTTGGTGTTAAAATGATATTAGCTTTATAAAATGAGTTAGATAGAGTTTCTTTTTCCTCAATTGTTTGGAAAAATTTGAGCAGTATTGATGTTAGTTCTTTTTGGAATGTTTGATGAAATTCTCCTGTGAAGCTATCTGGCCCCCGTCTTTTCTTTGTAGGAAGAATTTTGATGACTGATTGAATCTCTTGTGATTGGTTTGTTGAGATCTTCTGTTTCTTCCTTCAGTGTAGCTTGTTTGCCTGTCTCCAGGAATTTGTCCATTTCCGCTAAGTTGTCTAATTTGTTGGCTTATAGTTGTTCATAGTATCCTCTTATGGTTTCTTTTATTTCTTCAGGGTCTGTGATAATGCACCCCTTCTCATTTCTGATATTGTTTATTTGCATCCTCTCTCTTTTTTTCTTTGCCAGTCTTGCTAGTGGCCCATCAATTTTATTGATTTTCTCAAAGAACCAACTTTTGGTTTCATTGACTCTTTCTGTTGTTCATTTGTTCTCCAATTCACTTATCTCTGCTTTAATCTTTGTTGTTTCTCTTCTTCTGTTTGCTTTCGGGTTAGTTTGCTGTTTTTTCTCAAGTTCCTCCAGGTGTGTCCTTGTTTTTTGCTCTTTCTTATTTTTTAATAAAGGCATTTAGGGCAATAAATTTCCCTCTCAACACAACCTTTGCTGCATCCCATAAGTTCTGGTAAGTTATAGTCTCATTTTCATTCATCTCCAGATTACTAATGATTACTCTAGCCATTTCTTCTTTGACCCACTGGTTGTTTAAGAGTGTGTTATTTAATCTCTACATATTTGTGAATGTTCTTGTTCTTCAGTGTTTATTGAGATCCATCTTCATCCCATTGTGATCAGA
Organism: Myrmecophaga tridactyla; assembly: GCA_004026745.1. Lineage (NCBI taxonomy): Eukaryota > Metazoa > Chordata > Mammalia > Pilosa > Myrmecophagidae > Myrmecophaga > Myrmecophaga tridactyla. Next base: position 32,955 of record PVIY010009856.1, on the reverse strand, counting down.
GAAAGTGCTTTGAATAGTTTCAGTGTTTTTAAATCTATCAAGACCTGTTTTGTGCCCCAACATATGACCTATTGTGGAGAATGTCCCATGAGGACTAGAGAAGAATATATAACCTTGTGTTTTAGGGTACAATGACCTATATATGTCTGTTAGGTCTAAATCATTTATCAAGTTATTTAACTTCTCTATTTTCTCATTGATCTTCAGTCTGGTTGTTCTATCTATAGAGAAGAGTGGTGTAGTGAAGTCTCCTATTATTGTTAAGACATCTATCTCTCCTTTCAGTTTTGTTAATGTCCGTCTCATGTACTTTGGAGCTCCTTGATTGGGAACATAAACATTTATGATTGTTGTATCTCTTGATGAATTGGCCCTTTAATTAGTATATACTGTCTTACTTTGTCTCTTATGATGTCTTTACATTTAAAGTCTGTTTTGTCTGATGCTAGTATTGCTACTCCTGATTTCTTTTGGTTACAGCTTGCCTGGAAAATCTTTTTCCATCCCTTTACTTTCAATCTGTTTGTATCCTTGTGTCTAAGATGAGTCCCTTGTAAACAGCATATAGCTGGATTATGTTTCTTAATCCATTCTGCTTATCTGTATCTTTTAATTGGTAAGTTTAGTCCATTAACATTCAAAGTTATTACTGAAAAGGCATTTCTTGAATCCACCATCTTATCTTTTTAATTTTATTTGTTAGATCTATATGTTCTTTCCCTCTTTCTCTTTGTATTCTTTAAATTACCGTTAGTGGTACTCTTCAATTCTGTGCCCTTCTCCAGACCTCTCTCTCCTGTCTTTTTTTTCAACTGGCGGAACTCCTTTTAGTATTTCTTATAGGCCTGGTCCCTTATTGACAAGTTTGTTCTGAACTTCTATGTCTGTGAAAACGTTAATCTCTCCCTCAGTTTCGAAGGACAATTTGACTAGACATAGAATTCTTGGCTGGAAGTCTTTTCTCTTAGAGGATCTTGAATATATCATACCACTGCCTTTTCCCCTCCAAGGTGGTATTTGAGTAGTCTGAACTCCATCCCATTTGGTTTCCCTTGTGTTTAGTGGATTGTTTTTCTCTTGCTCCTTTCAGGATTTTCTCCTTCTCTATAACATTTGACAGATTGATTAGTATGTGCCTTGGGGAAGGCCTGTTTGGATTTATTCTGTTTGGAGTTTGTTGGGCTTCTTTGACTTGCATATTTATGTCATTTATGAGGGTTGGAGAGTTCCCCCCCCCCCCACTCTCCTGTCCTTTTACTCCTTTTTGTTCTGTCTTGGACGCCAATGATTCTTATATTTGTGTGCTTTGTTTTGTCTGTCATTTCCCTGAGATCCCATTCAAGTTTTTCCATCTTTTTTCGCCATTTGCTGTTTTGTATCTTCGAAATCAGTTATCCTGTCCTCTGTATCACTTATTCTTTCTTCTGTCTCTTCAACTTTGGTGTTGTGTGCCTCTAGTATGTTCTTTATTTAGTCAACAGACTAATCTCTATGATATCTGCTGTTTTTCTGTTTATTCTTTCAAATTCCTCTTTATGTTCTTCTGCTGTCTTGATCTCCTTTATGTCATTTGCTATCCCATTTATTTTATCAAATAGAGTTGCACGAACATCTTTGATTAGTTGTTCCAACGTCTGTGTCTCCTCTGCTGTTTTAATTTGGTAATTAGGCAGGGCTTTATCTGTCTGCATTGTGATATGTTTAGTGATCTTCTGCTGTCTTTGTGGCATGTAAATATCTTGATTGATTTACTTTGGGAGTTGATTTCTTTCAGTAGTCTTAGGCCTTGTGCTTGCGGCGTGGTTGTACAGCAGGGAGCAGGGTACAGGGTGGGGCACTTACTGTGGTGATTTGTTTCAGGTCAGGTATAAGTGCAGGTTGGGGATGTTGAATGTGGGCACCCAGCAGCTAGGGATGTAGCTATGCGGGTGCACCAATCTGGAGGGCGTAACCTTGGTGTGCGCTGGTTTAAGGCACAAGGCCCTTTGTGCGCGTGCGTAGAGCTGTGGCAGCAGGTCGGTGTATGCCTTTGTGGATTGGGGGCAGATGTGACTGGGCTGCGCAGGTCAATACTTTCTCAGAGCTGGGAATTGTGGATGAGGGCCATGTATATGTGCAGTTCTAGGACTGCTATAAAGGGCTGTTTACAGAGTGAATGATGTGATTTGTGGCCCGTGCGCTTGCATGGCCAAGGAATGCCGTAAAATGATGTGCAGAAATCAGGGGGGCAGAGTGATGTTGTGTGACACCATGGGCAGGGAACCAGGGGTAGCCTGGGTATTGAGGTTAGTGCCTGTAGCCTTTATGTGCTGGCATCAACCTGCAGGGAACAGGCAGGAGGCAGTAATGCTGTGGAGGGGTACAGAAGAGGTGGGTTGGGCTGCACTTGTAGTGGGGGTGTGAGGCAGGTATGTGCACTGGGAGCTGGTGGGGTGGGGGCACCTGGAGTGTGAGGAATGGGAGCATGTGACCGGGTTCAGGTATGTGGGGTTTGGGGTGAGTCGCTGGTCATGGGTTTGTGCTGGTGAGGGTAATGTGCCCAAGGAAAATGGCCTGGCTGACTGCCTAGTCTCCAGTTCCCGTCCGTGCACTCCCGTGGGCTCTGTTCCTCCATACTCTTGTTTTTCTCCCTCTGAGTTCCTTGGCCTCTGCAACTAGGGCTGCCCCATATGGTGCAGAAGCCTCCCCCAGCTCAGCTGTAGTCCAAAATCACTGCCTCAGTTGCCCTTCTGTCCCTTCTCTAACTTACCTGTAGAGCAGGTCTAATCTCGAGATACTCTGTTCATCCATCTTCCTGGAAGTCTGCAATTTAATTTTATAGTAGCTTCAAGATTTTTCTAGACTGTTTAACAGAGATATAATGTAGACTATTTGTATTTGCTGTCGGTCATGAAATATGTAAAATTTAAGAGTAAATCCCTTTTCTTTATAGAAACGGAAGGCTTCAAAATTGACACTATGGGCACCTACCATGGTATGACCCTGAAATCTGTAACGGTAAGTAAACTGTTGACTGCAGGGTTCTTTTGTCCTTGGTAGTTTATGTGAGTAGCAGATGTTGAGGAAACTTCTAGTATTTTCTGTTTCACATGTATTTTCAATGACCAGTTCTGTTAATAGATATATGGGTGAATTATTTGATACAAGAGTGTCCTGTTTTTTATTCTTTTTTTTTTTTTAACTGTGTTAAGTATGTTTAAATAAAATGCTGTTTTTCTTAACCTATAAATTAGACAGTTTTAACCTACTTGGCATATTTAAAGCCAGCAAGAAAAGTAAAATGGTTCATTTTGGCCTAGTTCTTCTCAATAACATCTGCTTATGTTCTTTAAAATGTAGTCTTACATGCTTTAAAAAGAATAGAAATACAGTGGTTAATGAAATGTTTCCGAAATATATATATAACAAAATACTTGGATGTGCACAAATATAAACCTTTGGTTTACTTCTAGTGTACTTTCATTTTTATTTTGTTAATTCCCTAAAGATAGGTATTTATAGATGTTATGACCAAATCATATTAAAAATTTTTAGTTTTTTTTTTTTGTTTGTTTGCATGGGCAGGCACCGGGAATTGAACCCAGGTCTCTGACATGGCAGGCAAGAAGTCCGCCTGCTGAGCCACTGTGGCCCACCCAACACTTTTACTTTTTATTTAACCAATGATAGGATGTAGTGAGGTAGAGCATGACTTCTGTTTACTTTATGTTACATATTTATTTTATAGAGCTTTATACATTTTATACTTTAAGATTTATAGTATATTAATTAGAATAGCTACATACTTAGAATACAAATACCTAAGTCACTTTTATCTTTGTGAATCATTAGATAGTTAAGGACTCAGTGTGGCATGGAATCATTTATATATTTGCTGTGGGACTGGTAAGAATTAAGAGATATCTTTATATACTTGGAATTTGCCGTGCTTTACTCATTTCCAGAAGCAGATAGCAAATATAAAGAAACTGATTTAAAGTTGGATTTTTTTTTCTTTTTCTGGTTTTCAAATTGGGATTGAGTATTAGATGTTTTGTTAATATACTAGTTAATTGTCATCAGATATGTCTTGGTGTTACTGAAATTGTATGCAAATACATTAATTCATTTATCATGTACTTATTAAAACGTGTGTCAGACTCTGTTCTAGTTCCTGGGAATATGGCTGTGAATATGACAGATGGGATTTCTTTAAAAAGAGTAGCTAGAGAGGCCTCTCTGAGGAGGGAACAATTAAGCAGAGACCTGATGAAAGAGCGTTCCATGTGAGGTAGAGGCAGGAGTCAAGGCTGAGGCCCTGGCGAAGAATAGCAAGAAAGTTAGTCTTACCCGAGCTTACTGAATGTGGGGAAATAAGTAATAAGAAATTAGATACTCCCATCATATGATATCTGGCCCATTTTTTTCTGATTTCAAAGTAAAGTTAATGAGTGTTAGATTTAGCTTAAATTCTGATATAATTCAATTATGGACATTTTCTTTAGGACAGAACTTGTCTACTGATCATTCCCCAAATGAATTGTTTTCTTTAGGTAACCATCAGAGTAAGTTTTTTGTTGAATGTTGTCATTGTTTTTACTTTGATCTCGTTTCATGGCTCTGAAATGCCATGGCATTGATTTCATTATCTCAGCTCCTATGCATGCATTGAAATGCGATTGTTTCTACAGTGGTGCTTTTTTACAGAGCAGTTTTTCTAAAAGCAAAGGACAGTTTCTTAATTTTTTTTGAACAGTTTGAAAACGGATATGACTGTTACTTATCAAAGACTTTGATGCCAAATATACTTAGAAGAGAGGTGAATTCAAACTAATCCATACTGTCTGACTTTAAAGAAATCACAAAGACATAATTGTGTAAGAATGCACTAGAAAGACTTAGTGTCTTAATCCCTGGTTTCAATTTCTGTGCTGCTTTTGACCTGATATATTTAGCATTTGTTGTAAAGAGAATACATAGGAAAGTTTAAACTTGAATCTTTATTCAGATAATTGTTTCTTCTTAGTTGAATCTCACATTTATGTTTCCAATTAAACATTTTTTTCCTCCTTTTATCTCTTTTGGCATTATTACCTACTTGTAAGTTTTACCAACTTTCTACCTTGGTCTCTGGTTGAGTGTTTCTCTCTTACAGTATCCACGAGGCTGTTAATAATCTGTGTTGAAAGGCTTTGCTGCACAGATGTACTTCTTTTCTAATTTATGTATAGTTTATTATTAGGTCATTTTCTCATTTCTTGCTATTACTGTTCTTTATGGTTTTGATGTGCTTAGTTAGTATGCATAGTTACTGCAGTTAGAATCAATCTATGTTAGGATTGATGTAATATCTTTTAAATTCAAGACACCAGAGTGCTCTTAGATCCCAAATAAATTAATAATTGACTGTGCAGATGGCTAAAAAATTTTGATGCCAAAAAACAAACAAACAAAAAACCCAGGGTTTTCCCCCTCTTTTGTGTGTCCTAGAGGAAGATGTGTGTTTTGGAAATAATATTTCTTAAAAATCAAGTTGTTGAAGTTTACTATAGAAACAAATGCTCAGCCAGGATGTTTTAGGAAGGCTGTATGTATTGTAGTATTTGGTAATATTTCATAGAAGTTCCAATTTATTATAGGAATAGAGCCCAATATCTTTAAAGTTAAAAGTTTCTTTAGTTGGATCTCAGGTTAACTATTAACTTTGGGCAAGAAATACGTCTCACAATAAAGGTTCCAGAGGAATAAGATATGAAAATGTTGAAGAATTGCTAGGGGGCTTTTAGAGTTAAGACCGTTTTCCCCAAGTGCATTACTTAGTACTAGGGATTGAATCTGGACAGAAGGTCCCATGGGTTTGAACCCATTTATAAGTAGAATCTTTGAAGATGTTATTGGTTAAGGTGTGCCCAGACTGAATGAGGATGGATCTTAATCCAATATGGTTTAACTGTACTTATAAGCAAAGGAAATTGGACATGGAAAAGAAGCCATGGAGCTGCAGGCAAGGCTACAAGGTTTTTGCAGAATTTATAAGAACAGAAGCAGTTCCTGAAAGGGACAAAGAAGAGATGAATTGAAAGAAGAGTGACTTCAAGAGCAGAACTATGTAAGCTGAGGTCCTGACTGAAGAGCTCTAAGGTTGAAAGAGGTCCACTGACATGTGGAAAGAGGTCCACTGACATATGGAAAGAGGCCCACTGACATGTGGAAAGGGGAGGGCCCCCCTGTGCTTGCAAAGGGATGAACCTTAGGCCCCTTTATTCAGGGAGAGTGCTGCCATCCCAATGCTTAGAGATGATGGGGGCTTTTGTTCCAGTGTTTCCTGAAAGCCTGGCTATCTTTCTGATGCTCGGAGAGGGTGTGGCGCATATACCTCAGTGTTCAGGGAGAGCATGGTGGCAGCACAAACCATTGAAATTGGTAGGGTTGCTTCTCCTTCAGGCCCTGAGAATGAAGAATCAAACTACAAATGGCTCTCAACTTTGAGTTCTAATGGAGCTTGTCCTGCTGCATTTCAGACTTGTTTGGGACCCATTCTATTTTCTTCCCATTTTCTCCCTCTGGATTACCTGTCCTACCATGTGTATCAGGAGCAAATAAGTTGTTTCTAGGTTTTATAGGCCCACAAATGGAGAGGAATTTTGCCCTATGATGGACCATGCCCATAACTTTTGTGATGAGATTTTGTATTTAGCCTTGTTCTACAATGGTTGAAGGCTTTGGGATGTTGTGATGGAAAGAATGTATTTGCGTATGAGAAGAACTTGCCCGTTTTGGGGTCCAGAATGCAGGTTGTTGGTGATTGAATCATATCCTCCATAAAGGGCATGTTCACATCCCAATCCCTGGTCTCGTGGGAGTGAATCCAATTGTAAATAGGACTTTTGAAGATGTTATTAATTAAAAGGTATCCAAACTGAATGAGGGTGGGCCTTAATCCAGTATGACTGAAGTGTCCGTATAATCAAAGGAAATTGGACACAGAGGAAAAGGCATGGGGATCAGCCAGAAAGTTGGAAGTCAACAGAACCCAGAAGAAAAAAGATAGGATGCAGCATGTGCATTGCCATTATGACAAAAAAGCCACGGAACCCCAAAGATTGCCAACTAGCCAGAAGATACTGACCCCAGCAAGAAGCAAACCTTCTAGCCTTTGAAACTGCGAGTCAGCCATTGTATGGTATTTGTTTTAGCAACTGGGTAACCATAGGTTTAAGAAGCATTAGATTAAACTGATTTTGTGGTACAGGCATCTCATTGTTTTAATCTCTGAATATTTAAGTATGCATTTTTCCCAAGCTTATTTATACCTACAGTTTATCCTTCCCCACCTCTGTTTGGAAATACTCCGTGAAGGAACTAGTGTTTGATAGAATCAGTTTAAGAAAAGCTGCCTTAGTAGTATATTTTTGGAGTACAGGCCATTCAGTGAGGAGACCAGAATATATCTTCATGAATTCCTTTTGTGAAAGAAGTCATCTTAGGCTAAGAAATTGGCACTTGACAATGCTTTTCATTCTATAATAAATATGGGTAGATGATGGAGACCTGTGTTTGCTAGTTGAGTAGCCCCAAACCCATCTGAGGTGCCACTGGAGAAAGAATGGGAAGATATAATCACATTTCACTCTTGTAATATTTATAAGGATTTGGTAATTACATTGACGGGAGAACAATTTCGTTTTAAACTCCCAGTCTAGCTTGTTCATTTTCAGCTGGAAGGGTCACAAACTCATACCTATTTTTTCTTTGCTTTATTCCTGTAGAAGCACAGAATATCATTGGTTCCCAGTTACTTTGCTGTCTTCATTTTTGAAGAAGCATTTTGCATTCTGACATTGTGCAGATTGAAAGCTTTCCCTTAAGAACTTCATTGAATCAATTAACAGACATCCTAGTTCTTGCAGTAAATCTTTTTGGAGAACCATTTTTCTGATAGTAAACTTAGATGAATTTCCATGATCTGTGTTGAGATGTGAAAATATCACCATCATCTTTCAATTTAAGGAGGGTCCAGCTCTTAAAAGCAAGAATACATGCATTGGTAATCCACCCTTCTGTCTTACTCTCCTCCACTTCCTGTTTTGTAAAACCTCCTTCATTCTTATTTGGTTATTGGTTAATTTGTTGTTCATCTCAGTGTTATAGGAGTGCTTTTGTAGCCAGTATTGTTCTGGAGTTGGATGTAGGGCCCATACCAGCAGAAGGTGGAGATAGTTCCTTAAGACTTTCTTGCTTAGAACGCTCCTTTACTTCCCACCTTCCTTTCTGTCTTCAACAAATATTTGTTGTGTGGTTGCCATGTTATGTGCTGTACTAGGTGGTAAGATATCAAAGATAAACCAAACCAAACAAGTTCTCACGGACTTTGCAGTCTAAAGAAGAAGAGGCACATTTATCAGCCATTCATATGTAAAATTATGATCAAGCTCAGTGTGTAGAGGAGAGGTATATTGTTCCAGGAAAGCCCCAAATTGGGGGATTTGTTGTAGGAGTCAGAATACTTCACTGAGGAGGTAATACTTGAAGTAAGATCTGAATTTTGAGTAGGAGTTAACAAGGGGCAGGAAAGCATGTTTTAGAAACAGTGAACAAACAATATGAGTAAAAAGTGCATGGTAGGACAAGACTTGAAAGAAGACTATTTGCCTGTTGTGCAAACTTTACATTCCTGTAGGAATGTTTAATTACAATAGATGTGTAATCATACATACCAAGGACCACATTTTCTCCTTCTTCTCAGAGTTAGATGCAGCTTGTCCATAAGTGCCAAAAAACTGACATCACATGGCCTCTTTTAGAATATTTGTGGATTTGTTCGTTGTGCTTGTCTAAACGTGGCCCCTAATTTATTACACATTTATTGTAATTAAATTTTCTTTACAGATAAATTTGCTTTTATTAAAGGAGTTACTTTTCTTTCAATCCTTTATAAAACAATAGCAATTAAAAACTTCATTTCTGAAAGTAAAATATTTACATATGAACAAATAACTGCAAAATTTACATGAAAAAATGGGAAGATGGATTTCCTAAAAGACAAAAGGTGTGACAGTTTTCAGGTATTGATAAAAAATACGAGCATTTAGTTCACATGTGCAAATTAAAGTCTAATGTGAGAACTTACATGGAGAAAGCCAAAGTATTTACAGTCATAAAAGTACTATCCATAGACAATTTATTGTAATAACCTCTGAAAATATGAAGAACCAATTAGTATATTTGTAATAAAAAAATAGGTACAAAGCAGGGTCTCTGCTTCAGCATGTGGGAAGGCGGCCCACAACCTGTGCAATCTCTTATTGCAAAATAATTATCCTGTCCAGAGCCATTATATTGTAATCTCACGTAGGGGGGAGGGCAATGCTTTCACTTTCAGAGTTGAGCTTAGAGAGAGTGAGGCCACATCTGAGTTACAAAAGAGGTCCTCCAGAAGTATCTCTTAGCTCTGCTACCAACATAAGCTTCACAAGAGTAAGCCTCAAGATCAGGGGCTTGGCCTATTGATTTGGATGTCCCTAATGTCTGACACAGTATCAGGAGTTTCCCCAGTGGTAAAGTTTAATAGTTCCATATTTTTCTCCTGTTTCTCAAGGGACTTTGCCAATACTTTTTAATTATCTGCCTAATATATTCTGGGATGTAACTAGGCATTACATTAAGCTATACAGATCGAAGGCTTCTTATCCTAGGTTCCCTGTGTTTCAGTTGTTCAAATCAGCTATCCAGACAGGTTGAGTTATATTATGTGCTACAAAAAAATTAGGTTCCGGACAAAATAAACCTTTCTTCCTTTTTTCTCAAAGAGTAGGTATAGTTCTAAAATATAGACAGTGTCTTCCTTACCCCTGTGTTGTGAATTACCTTAATCCCAATCTGATCGGCTTTATTCTTGTCTCTAAATAACAGGTTATAGATATATAAAACATCCTCTCAAAATCCAGAAATAATAATTACAACTCGGATTAAATGTGTCTGCTAGCTTATAGTCTAGGCCCCTGTATTCTTTTAAGCATTTTCTAAAGGAGACCATACAATAATTGTTCTTTCATTTCTGGCTTATTTTGCCTCACCAAATGTCCCACAGGTTCATTCATGTTGTTGCATGCCTCTCCACTTCGTTCTTTTTTGTAGCAACATAATATTTGATCTGTAGGTGGCAGGGAATTTTAATGCATATAAATTGAAAGTTTATATAATGTTGCCTTTATTCATCTTACTGGAATTTATTGACAGTCCATTTCGTATTGGATGGTACTTTTGGTATAAGCCTATACAGTTATACTTCATTAATTTAGCTGTGTATTTCATTAAAGAATAATTATTGGTTTAATCAAAACATCTCTATCTGTAGCATTTACTTTAAAATTAATTCACCAATGACCCTGTATTTAATATCACATTCACAGATCTCTTTGGGCTTTTATTTTTTGCATGGGCAGGCATCAGGAATCAAATCCAGGTCTCTGGCATGGCAGGTGAGAACTCTGCCTGCTGAGCCACCGTGGCCTACCCTGGGCTTATTTTTGAAAGAAACGTAGACAAAGATTTTGTTGGCAGAAATGTCAGCAGTTGTCTGGAAACCGTTACATAAATTTTTAAAAAACTTTTTAAATTGTATAATATGTATACAAAACAAAGAAATAAAAAGGCAATAGTTTTCAAAGCATTCTTCAACAAGTAGTTACAGGACAGATCCCAGAGTTTGTCATGGGCTACAATATGATCCTCTCAGATTTTTCCTTCTAGCTGCTCTAGAATGTAGGAGGCTAGAAGGAATAAATATTTTTTTTTATCATCACGATTGACTTTTTTTTTCTTTTTTGTGAAAAATAACATATATACCAAAAAGCAGTAAATTTCAAAGCACAACACCACAATTAGTTGTACAGCAGATTTCAGAGTTTGGCCTGGGTTACAATTCCGCAATTTTAGGTTTTTACTTCTAGCTACTCTAAGAATACTGGAGACTAAAAGAGATATCAATTTAATGATTCATCAGTCATAATCATTTGTTAAATGCTATCTTCTGTTATTTAATTTTTAATAATGTTAGCATCACCTTGTCTTACAGTGTTTAATATTGATCATTGTAAGAATAGGACAAAACATAAACAAATTTGGAAATACTGTATTTTTTTAACAACATGATAAGTATGTATACTATGTAATTTCAGTTTGATTATATATTACTCTTTTGATTGTAGTGCCATGTGTAATGTTATAATTACATATGACTCTCAGAATTGCACAAGAACAAATTTTAGTTTTCCTTAAGTTTAATATTCTTTTCTTGGGCATACTACAGATGAATTTTTTGTTCCAATTCCACAGCTTTAATCCATTCAATTTTAACACAAATAGAATCAGCATTAAAAGTATTTCACCAGTTTTAAATACAAACTACTTCTGAGTGTATTTTAGACTAACCACTACTTTTCTTGAATATACACATGGTTTTATTTTATGTATTTCTCCTAATATTTTAAAGAACAGAGTTTAATTTTTAATGTTTCTTTTTAATTTGTAAGTGGTTTATCAATTCATTCATATGAAAAAACTAATATATTTAATAACATCCTATTTTGGTATGTTTAGATATGTTCTTGATGGGTACTTTTCCGTTTGCCATTTTGGCTGAGGGTTAGTTTCCTATATCAATTTCTAGGTCTTCATAAAGTGATTTAAATCTTCAATAAATTTTCAGTCTATTATTTAAATCCCGCATTCAAAACTTTTTCTTAGCTGTTTTAATGTTCATTGGATTATCTAATTAGCTCATCCCCTAACTCCCCCATTCCCTGTTCCCCCACAGCCTTCCAAGCACCACATTTGATTTTTAATTCTAAGTTTTGGTTTCTTTTCCAGGTCTTTTTCTTGATGGATGTTTCTTTTAGTGTTGTTCTTCTTGTCTTTCCTGCTTCTCATGTTCCTCTGTGAGTGACTGTTCCCATATTTTTAAAAAAATATCTGTTTTAAGCTCTTCCTTGCTTCTGGTCAGGTCAGGTCTTACTATTTAGATACTTAAGTGCTTATTTGAAATTTCAGAATGCTGCTTTGCTGTGAATTAGTTAAAGCCATATCCTTTTTAAATGCTTAGGAATTAAAGTTTTTTTAAAGATTTTTATTTTTGTTTTTATTGGAAACAGTCATACCATAAAACTCAGGTAATTGTCCCACTGTTGCACTTTTATATGTCATATTTTATGTTCTTGTGGAAAAAGCATTTAGATTTTTATAATAGTATAGAAGATCAAATACAGAATTATTTTGAAATCAGCTTGAGTTAACATGATTTTTATAAGTTACGATTAAAGTCACAAAGAATTGATTCAGTTGTTCATCACCATCTATAAGTGGTAAAATTTGGATGCTGTCAGTCCTTTATCTCATTATCATTTATCTCCCTCCAATTTTTTTTTTTTAGGTAGAGACTTCAGTTTTCTCACAGTGTCTTTTTGTTATTTCTGTCTTCTGTGTGTTGCCATTAGCAATCTAATTGAATTCCTTATATATTTTAGAATTTGAGAATTGAAATTAAGTAGCTCTTTGATACTTTTGAAGTAACAGAATCCTCATTTATATCATGTAAAAGTCTTTTAGTTTTCTTTTGAACAACGGCAAAAAACCCTCACAAGTTCTCCTTCTGATATGAATAGAATCTTTAAATAATTTATCTTAAAATGTTACACAAAATATTTCATAGCATACTTAGGAATTGTTGAGTTTTCTAGTAGTAAATTTGTAGATACATTGTAATTATTCAAGAACTTTGATGTATATCATCACTTTTATGTTGTAAAAATTATTTTAGCAATAATAGAGAAAGAACTTTCAAAGCTTTAACTATTGAAATACATTTTGATGTTGGGAAAATATTTTTCCTTTATCTAAATTAAATGTAATTGATATAATTTATCTTATATTTTCTAATAAATCATTTTTGGGGCAACCTGTGATAAGGTTTGATTTATTTGTATTTCTGGGTAAAAAATTATAGTATAATTTAGCATTTTTGAAAAGTTTGTATAGTTTTTTTAAACTTTAAAATGAAAACATCAACATAAAAGTCATCATAAGGTAAATATTAAAAAAAATGCTTTTTTATGTATGACACACTGATAGTGATACATTTATATTTTATATAGCAGCCCTCTTGTAGATCACTGAAGACCAATCTGGTTTTCTTTCTTTATTTTTTATTTTATTTTTACAATTGATGATAGCACATTTTTAAAATTGTACTTTTAAAAATATATATTTTTATTGTAAACAGCAAACAAACGTACAAACATTCCATACATGGTTACAATCAGTGGCTCACAATAGCATCACATAGTTGTGTATTCATCACCATGATCATTTTTTTGGACATTGCGTCTCTCCAGCAAAAGAAGTAAAAGAAAAACTCATACACACCATACCCCTTACCCCTCCCTCTCACTGACTACTAATAGTTCACTCTATTCAAATTCCAATCTGGTTTTAAATGCCTGAAGATTTTTCAACACTATTCTTGATAAGTAACAATTCAAAGGATATATAACTGCTTGTGGTGAGTAGTGGTGCAGAGGTTTGTGTTGCCTGGGGAAGAGCAGCTGTTTGTATCCCAAGTCGTCTCTTAAAGTCACATTGCCGTAGTAATTCGCCATGGCCCAAAGAAAGGCTGAGACTGGGTAACATTAGTACACCATGAGAGATCTGATTCATTTTAATCAGTATTATGAGAGTAACATCTGAAATGAAAAGCTGATTTATTTACAGTGAAAAATGCAATTGATAAGAACAGTGGACATTTAGATCTACTGTTTGACACGATTGTTCTTTTAAAAGAAGCTGCGTGGGAAACCACAGAATAATGAATTGGGTGCAACAGTGAGCACATAATAAACTATATACTTCAGATGTTTAAATGGTATTAGAATAAGTTAGTTTGGTGTCTGCATTTCTTCATTAAGGAAAGACCTGTTATAAGGCCAAGGCCCTGGCAGTGGTGAGATAGGTTGTCATCATTTGCTACTGTGATTTCTGTATTTCTTGTTTTGTGACGAACCCCTCTCCAGAAGGATATATTTGTGCTTTAGATGTATTGATTACTGATTCAGTTTTAGGCCTGATGCCTCATCCTATACCAATTGACTTGTTAAAAAGCGTTGGTGAGGGAACAAGCTTTTGTTTTTTCTGTTTCTTTGTGTCCTGTATAGCAGGGGTCACATTTCATTCTTTTTTCTTGTGAGTATCCCCTTATTGCAGCACTGTTTGTTGAATTTTTGTTTTGTTTTTTCGTTTGTTTGGGAAGTGCATGGGTTGGGAGTCAAACCCAGGTCTGCCGCATGGCTGGCAAGAATTCTGCCACTGAGTACCCTCACATCCCCTGGAAACGAGCTGTTTTGAATGTGAAATTCATAAAGTAGTTGACACAATCTGATTTGACGCAGGGCAGAGGAGGCAGTGGTAGAATGAACTTGATTCAAGTTTGCCATAGGCCTACCGATTAGTCCAGTTTAGTTTTGTTGATTTGGAAGGGGAGGCAGGGATGGGCATTGCCTGCTGGGTTTTGGAAATCACTTATCAGTTCTACCTATTACTTAATCTCACAGGTTGATATTCCACAAATTAATGAGTTTTACTTGAATCTCACTCTCCTGATCAATTCAGTAATTTTAATGATATAAAACATTGCAGTTTAAGCATTTCCTTTGTATAAAACTATTTTAAGAATTGGAGTATAATGGATGAGTACAAAAACAAATTGAAGAAGTGCAAATATAAGCACCATTTATAAAACTTTATAAATAGACATGTAATAATTTTTTCTTGAGGAACATTTTACATAGTTCAAGGAGATCACTTTTTTTTTCTTTTCCTTTTTCTATTGTAAAAACTTAACATACAAACTTACATTTTTGGCATAAAAACATTCCATACATGGTGTAGAATCAGTGGTTCACAATATCATCATGTAGTTGTATATTCATCACCATGATATTTTTTTGAACATTTGCATCACTCCAACAAAAGAAATAAAAAGAAAAAAGAAAAAATTCATACATACCATACTCCTCACCCCTCCCTCTCATTGACCACTAGTGAGTGTTTCCACCTATGCAATTTATTTTACTCTTTGTCACCCCTATTATTTATTTATTTATCCATATTTTTTACTCATCTGTCTATACCCTGGATATAAGGAGTAGCTCACCCAAGGTTCTCACAATCACACAGTCATATTGTAAACATTATGTCTTTATACAATTTTCTTCAAAAATCTAGATTACTGGAACACAGCTCAGCAGTTTCAGGTACTTCCCTCTAGCTACTCCAATACACCATAAACTAAAAAAGGATATCTATATAGTGCATAACCTCACTATATAAGATAACCTCTCGACTTTGAAATCTTGCAGCCGCTAAAACTTAATTTTGTCTCATTTCTCTGTTCTCCCTTTTGGTCAAGAAGACTTGATCTCTTGATGCCAGGTCCTGGCTTGCACCAGGCTTTCTGTACCATGTTGCCAGGGAGATTTATACCTCTGGGAGTTCTGTCCCATGTGGGGGGAGGCACGGCAGTGAGTTCACATGCTGAGTTGGCTTAGAGAGAGAGGCCACATCTGAGCAACAAAAGAGGTTCTTTGGGGGTGACTCAGGCCTAATTTTAATAGGCTTAGCCTGTCCTTTGCAGGAATAAATTTCATAGGGGCAAACCCCAAGATTGAGGGCTCGGCCTATTGATTTGGTTGTCCCCACTACTTGTGAGAATATCAGAAATTCTCCAAAAGGGGAAGGTGAATTTTCCCCCTTTCTCTCCATTTCCCCAAGTGGACTTTGCAAATATTTCTTTATTCACTGTTCAGCTCACTCAGGGATTTATCAGGGCATCACACTAACCTGGACAAACCTACAAAATCTCATGCCCTGTTCAAGGTTCCATGTACTTATGGTGTTCAGTTAAACTGCCTGTATATGTTAAATTAGGAAATGCACTAGTCAAAATAGAAATTCTGTACCAAATAAAACATTCCTTGCTTTAGTCTCACACAGAAATTGAAGCTCTAAAATATGAATGACCATCTATTTTCAACACTCAAGGAGAGCAGTTTTAAAGATGCCACTCTCATCTGTTTGAAAGATGTAACTATATACTTGGTATAATCAAAGTGTGAAGGATTTTTTTAAATAAGAATAATTGATGGGTTTATAGAAAATTTTTTCTGATTTTAGTTTACATTTCACTCAGTAGGTTATACTTAAGATATTTAGTTGAAATTACTGAAGCCATTTTCAGTAATAGAAGGAGGAAATACCTTCTCTCATACACATACATATATATTGCATATACTTCCCTGCCTCCCAACAGACATAAATAATACATAAATAAAAATGTGCCTAAGGTCACCACTGGTACATTTAAAGTAAGTATGTTAGTATTCATATTTGGTCTACCGTGAAAAATCTGCTTTTTTTCATTTTGGCTTTTATTTCCTTATGCATTGACTTATGTTTGCCTGTAAAAATAAGGAAGTCATCTTTTACTACATAACTGAAGTATAAGCTCTGTTTTACTCTATAATTGTAAGTTGAATTCATTAAGAAACACTTATCAAGTTTGTAGCAAAAATAATTTCCAAAGCCATTCAGTATTTTTATCCAAGCTGAACTCTTACAGATTTTAGTAGGAATTGTTTTTAACTAAT
Organism: Myrmecophaga tridactyla; assembly: GCA_004026745.1. Lineage (NCBI taxonomy): Eukaryota > Metazoa > Chordata > Mammalia > Pilosa > Myrmecophagidae > Myrmecophaga > Myrmecophaga tridactyla. Next base: position 16,279 of record PVIY010009856.1, on the reverse strand, counting down.
GTGAATATGGATATTTAGAGTCAGATATGAATAAAGGTAATTGATATGGAAGAATTTATATGGTTTAAGTGTGATTTCACTTACGTTTCTAGTTTTTAATGATTTTAAGGAGTTTAAATATTAGTGATTTAAATCAGGCGTTTTCAAGTATTTTCTGTAAAAGGCCAGATACCAAATATTATAGGCCTTGTGGACTACCAGGCAAAATTGAAGAAATTCTCTGGGTACTGTCTTTATATAACAAGAGGTAAATAAAATTTTCACAAATTTTTAATGACAAATACGATACACAACTAAAATTTTCTGTAATACCAGTCTACTGATAAGAAAAATGGAGTTTCCTCTGGGATGGGATAACAGTTTGTTTAATTGGGATTCAAAATTAGTGTTCCATATCATTAAAATTCATTATAAGTGGTCATCTCTTAATGCTGATCTGTAATGGAATTTTATGTATTTCATCTTTGAAAAAATATCTTCATACACATTGGAATCTCCAGATTGAAATCCATCTATGAACATATGCAGATGATATTAGTTGAGCATATTTGCCGCTTAAAATTCTCTTAAGTATTTGCCTTTTTAGCATGCCATTGCATTGCAGATTAATCAATTCTAGTTGAAGTTTATATGGAATCTCAAATTTACAGTTAAATGGATTTTGAAATATAGAAATTTCTTTTCTACTTATGTCAAGGTCGTAGGAATGTTGCCTGAATTCCGGTTTGAGTTTAGAAAATATGTGTTCAAATTTCTGTGGGAATGGAGACCTCACCTCTTGTTTTAATTTTTGACATCATGGGGTATGTGTAAAGAATCCTGAGATTACTTGTAATTCAAATAGTCTTAGTTGTCATCAAAAACAATTTTACCAAGTATGAATTTCTCATAAGCCCAGTTTTGCCTTGTTAATTTTGTTTTCTAGGATTCATTAAGAAATGAGTATCAGGGTGTATGGGTAGTTTATGGTAAAATGCTTGCCTTCCATGCGAGAGACCCGGTTTTGATTCCCGGACCATGCAAAAGAAACAATTTTCACGTCTGTTGCAGAAGCTAATTTCCAGAGCCATTCTGTGTTTGATAATAGTGGTTGAGGATTTCAGTCTTGTCCATGAACTAAAAAATTCTTAATAAAACTTTACCACTGCTAAAGCATCGAACTTCTGTGCATGGTAGGGCAAATGAAGAGTATTTCTGACAGAAAATTATGGAATTGATAATGGTTAAACCCACAAAAGTGAATGAAGTTCACTGCTGTCAGTAACAGCTTAATAGCACGTGATACCACTATTAGTTGTAACACGTCTTAGTATATTCCACTTAGTGTTGTACTTCATTAGTATTTTCTGAACTGAAAATATTCTTGCCTGTAATTGTTCTGTGCAGGTTGTTTGGTTTGTAAAAGGCTAATTCTTCACTCAATTTAAATAGAGCAGTCACTTTTTGAATAAATTATTCAGTTTTATCAGTAACATATGTTGACTCATCAAGATCCAAAAAAATAAAAAGACAAGAACACTTGAAATTGGTTGCTTTGGCTTTTAATTGACTCTGTATTGCAACCATCATCCTCAGTTCTTTAAGCAGTGGTTTTTGATGAAAGACTAATAGTCTTAAGCAAGGTTATTTTCTCTGGATGTATTCTTGCAGCTATTGCAGTCAAATATAATTTCATAGGCAAACTGTTTTCCTTGTTGTGGCTAACAAATGAATTTTCAGTAACTTTGATTACAATCTTATCTTCATTTTTAGTTTTTGTGAAGACGTTCTGCTGTGATAAAATATTTTATATTTTTTATTTTCTAATTTTTCTGATCATTGCTTTTCTGTGATTTGCAATTCTTGTGATGAGTGCTTAGTCTGATAATGTTGACATATATTCTCTTAGCACAGCTTTAGTGTCATTGCATAATGAACACAGTGCTTTGCTATCTAATTCAATAACAAAATAATCCATACTTCATTGTGCCTTTAATTACCATTCTTCCTTTCTTGGTTTGTTATGATTGATTATGCACAGGTAGTAAGAAATAAAATAAAATCTAAACATCACTGTATGGCAAAAAAGGAATCTTTTGTATTTATTCAATATGTTTATGCCTACTGTATGCCAGGCAGTGTTAAATTCATTCAGTGATAAAACAGGAGGGTGGGGGAACAAAATCATAGGTGATAAGTGCTTTGCAGAGAATTAAAATAGGATGAAGTGATATAACTGCATTACTGTGACTTGTAGTTATCAATTAGTGCTAAATTATAAGAATGCCGTATAAGGTTTCTTACTGTAGCTACTCAGTTCTGCTTTTGTAGCACAAGTCAGTGAATAAACATAGCTACAATGTTATAAACTTCCATTATGGACACTGAAATTTGAATTTTGTGTAATTTCACATGTCATGAAATATTATTTAGATACTTTTCCATCATTTAAAAATGTAAAATCTGGTTTTGATTGAAGGACCGTACAACAGGGGGCAGCAGATTGGATTTGGCATATGGCTGTAGTTTGTTGACTCTTGCCTTAAATTTTTATTCTAATTTTTTTTTTACTAGGAAAGTTGTGGGTTTACAGAACAAACATGCACAAAATACAGGATTCCCATATACCACCCCACCACCAACACCTGACGTTAGTATGGAACATTTGTTACAATTGATGATAGCACTTTTAATAATTGTACTATTAATTAAAGTCCATGGTTTAATTTAGGATCCACTGTGAAGTGTAGTTCCATGGATTTTTAAAAAAATTTTATTGTTACCATATATATAATTTAACATTTCCCCTTTTAATCGTGTTAAGATATATATTTCAATGCTGTTAATTGGTTTTACGATGTTGTCTACCATCAATACCATCTGTTACTTACACCTTTTCATCATTCCAAATAGGAACCCTGTATATTTGAAGCCTTAACTTCCCATTCCCTATCACAAGCCCATCCTCTGGTAACCTGTATTCTAGATTCTGACTCTGGGAATTTGCTTTTTTTAATTGTTTCAAATCAATGAGATCATCTACTATTTGTCTTTTTGTGCCTGGCTTATTTCACTTAACATGATATCTCAAGGTTCAGCCATATTTTCAAATATATTAGGACCGGGCCATGGTGGCTCAGCAGGCAAGAATGCTTGCCTGCCATGCCAGAGGACCCGGGTTCGATTCCCGGTGCCTGCCCATGTTAAAAAAACAAAAAAACATATATCAGGACCTTTTTCCTTTTTACATCCTTGACTTAAATTTTATCCACTGATGTAGTGACAGTGATTTTTTCCTACTATTTTAAGCAATCAATAATTGAGTTGAGTTTTATGTACTTAGGAATTAATATTTAATTGAATTTTGGGAAGGATTCTATTTAAGCACACAAATTCCTAACATATGCATTAAGTAAAAATACCAGCTTTTACATTAAACTTGTGAGTAGAGACAAGTGCATGATGACTGTTGCCTGTATACTGTGGTTAAAATTATTGTTTCTAGGTATCCTAGGAAATATTAAGTGAAAATTGTAATTGATGGGTTTGGATTATACTAAAACAGTGAGAAGTTGTATTATAAGATATATTTCCTAGTGCTGAAAGAATGTGAATTTTATCAATAAATCTTCTGTAATCAGGAATTTTTACTTAAAACCAAATCGAGAATGGGTTTTTGCTATTTTTTTAAAAAAGAAAGCTTCTCATAGTAAATGAAAGAATATATTGACTTAAGACATCCTCCTGATTTTTGACAACATGGTATTTGAGGGAAAATTAAAAGCTTTTTAAATCTGTCTACCAGGCTGAGAAGAGTTATGTAACGGACAAAGGAACACTTTGTTAAAGAGGCTTTATGTGCTAGCCGACAAATTAGAAGAGCAGGACAGTGATAAGCATGGGGAAGAACAGAGGATTAGCAAGCCTGTAGGCTGTAGGGCTTTATAAGTGTTCCTGCCTTAAATAAGTCTGATGAGGTATACAGCCCACTCCAGTTAAACTAAATGGAAAGGGTTCTGCTTCAATATTTTGACAACCTGTGAATCATCTCCTATGGCCCAGTCGTATTATAAGCACAACATTATTTCCTCTACATCCAAACACTCATTTCTTCCAGTCACTGTGGAAACTACAGTGATCTGACACTGCATCCTTAACTTGTATTTGCAACCTACCTTCTTTATCTCCTCCCCACCCCATCTTCTAAATTGTCAGGTTTTTCTAGATATGGGGCCATAACATTACTCATCAGCTTAAGACTCTTATTTTTCCTAAGCCATCATTTTGTCTAATGGCAAGATGTACTAGTTTGATTGTAGACAAATTTTCTGGACCCAAACAGCTTATACAGTGGGAAATAGGTTTTTTTTTTTTTTTTTGAAATGAATCTTTATGTGCTTTTAGACAGACCTGCCCATATTCTCAAGATACGAGTAATACCAAAGCAGGTTTTAATGATGCCTTTTGTCTTACCTGAACCTAGTGGGGGAAGACAAAGGAAGACAAAGTCTGGTGCCCTGGTCTAGGGGAACATCAGCCTCTGGTGAAAGGGGCACATTTTTCTTATTTGTCCTCTGAGAAGCAGTGCTACTTTGTGTTTTTTTCTTCTATAAGGGAGTCCTGTTTACAAATCGATTGTCCAAAGGCAGTACCTTTTTCTTTTTTCCCCTTACTTGCTTAACTATGAAAATTTCAAACATAAATAGAATTAGAGAAAGTAGAATGTGATTTTCCACATGCCCATCACACAAGTTCTATGATTATCATTTTTAAACCACCTGTCTCTTTATTCCTTTAGTACTTTCTAGCAAAACCCAGATACTCTCATTTTGTGCCTATATACTTTGCATCTTTAAAAAATGCAGATTTTTTTCCTACATAGCCAAAATGGCATTATCTCATACTCACTTCACATTCCATTTTCTTTGATTTTCTGAAAAATACCATTTTTTTTTTGCAGTTCATTTGTTGAAAATAGGATTCAAAAAAGCCCCACAAGTTGCATTTAGTTTTTAGGATTCCTAAGTTTCTTTTCTTCTAGATTGGAGGTTTATAATCTTTTTTAGGTGTCATGGACACACTTGACAGACTTGTAAAAACTATGGACCCTCTCTCAAAGAATGTTTTTACTGCATAAAATAAAATATATACGGTAGGTAAACTTCCCCTTTCAGGATGACAGAATGAGACATTTTAGGTCTGCTTTCCCCACATAGAGGCTTTGAACAACCATCAAGAATTGACAGAAACATGTGTCTTAAAGGTCCAGAAAACAGTTAAAGGATTGCAGTGATAGGGCAAGTGCTGAATTGAGAAAAAGGCTACTTAAAAGCAGTAGGGTCCCAGGGTGAATCTCTGGTCTCACAGGTAGGGAAGTAACTCTTATGAACATCCTGGGACCATGTATGTCTGGCCCAGTCTGTCCGGTGGTGGTCTGGGGGACTTGCTGTCCCAGAACTTGACTTGAGTATAGATGGCACCTCTCCTAGAGAATGCTGTGAGAGAGCAGCAAATGGTCTGCCTGGGAAATGCATTACCTATGGCTGTAGGACATACAGGCATACCTTGTTTTATTGTACTTTGCTCTATTGTGCTTTGCAGATACTATATGTTTTACAACTTGAAGGTTTGTGGCGGCCCTCCATCGAGCATATCTAATGGTACCATTTTTCCAAAAGCCTGTGCTCACTTTGTAGCTCTGTGCCATATTTAGTAATTCCCACAATATTTCAAACTTTTTCATTATCTTTATTATCTGTTATAGTGGTCTGTGATATGTGATCTTTGATGTTATTGTAACTGTTTTGGGGTGCCTTATAAGACAGCAAAGTTAATCGATAAACGTCTAACTGCTTCACTGACTTGCCTTTCCCCCATCCTTTCCCTCTCCTCAGGCCTTCCTAATCCCTGAGACACAATATTGCAACTAATAACACTACAGTGGCCTGTAAGTGTTGAAGTAGAAGGAAGAGTTGCATGTCTCATTTTAAATCAAAAACTAGAAATGATTAAGTTTAGTGAGGAAGGATGTTGAAAGACAAAATAAGCCAAAAGCTGGGCCTCTTGCTCTAAACAGAGAAGTTAGTGAATGCAAAGGAAAAGTTCTTGAAGGAAATTAAAACTATTACTCCAGTGAATATATGAACAATAAGGAAGCAGAACAACCTTATTGCTGATACAAGCAAAATTTTAGTGTTCTGGATAGAAGATCAAAGCTGCCATAACATTCCATGAGGTCAAAACCTAATCCATAGAATGGTCTTAACCTTTTTCAGTGCAAGGCTAAGAAAGGTAAGGAAGCTTCAGAATAAATGTTTGAAGCTGGAAAAGGTTGATTCATGAGATTTAAGAAAAGAAACCAACTCCATAACATAAAAAGTACAAAGTGAAGCAACAAGATGCTTATATAGAAGCTGCAGCAGGTCATCCAAAAGATCTAAGAAATTGAAGATAGCTACACTAAACAGATTTTCACTGTAGACAAAACAGGCTTTCATTGTAGAAGATGCCATCTAGGACTTTCATAGCTAGGGAGAAGTTAATGCCTGACTTCAAAGCTTCACAGGATAAGCTCATTCCCTTGTTAGGTGTTAGTGCAGCTGGTGACTTAAGCCAATGCTTATTTACCATTCTGAAAATACTAGGACCCTTAAGAATGATGCTAAACCTACTCTGCCTGTGCTTTATAAATGTAACAACAAAGTCTAGATGACAGCAATCTGTTTACAATATGGCTTATTGAATATTTTAAGCCGTCTGTTAGAAATGCACTGCTCAGAACTAAAAGATGCCTTTCAAAGTATTACTGGCTTGTTGACATTGCACCTGGTCACCCAAGAGTCTGATGGTGATATACAACAAGATAAATGTTGTTTTCATGCCTGCTGACACAACTTCCATTTTGCAGCCTATAGATCAAAGAGTAATTTTGACCTTCAAATCTTGCTTAGGAAACACATTTCATAAGGTTATAGTTGCTATAGATAGTGCGTCCCTTGATAGATATGTGCAAAAGTATGTTGAAAACTTTCTGGAAAAGATTCATGTTCTAGATGCCATTAAGAACATTTGTGATTCATGGAAGGAGGTCAAAATATCACCATGAAAAGGAGTTTGGAAGAACTTAAGGATTTCACCCCTCATGGATGACTTTGAAAGTTTCAAGATTTTGGTTAGGGAAGTAATTCCAGGGTGGTGGAAATAGCAAGAAAACTAGAATTAGAAGTGGAGCCTGAAGATGTGACTGAGTTGCTTCAATCTCGACGAGGAAACTTTAACAGATGAGGAGTCGTTTCTAACGGATGATCAAAGAGCCTGGTTTCTTGAGAATGGAATTTACTCTTTGTGAAGTTGCTATGAATATTTTTGAATGAAGAAAAGATTTAGAATATTAAATCAACATAGTTGATAAATCAGTAGCAGGGTATGAGAGGAATGACTCTTAATTTTGAAAGAAGTTGTACTATGAGTAAAATGTTCTCAGTGTTGCATGCTACAGACAAATCTTCTGTGAAAGAAAGAGTCCATTAATGTGGCAAACTTTTTCTTATTGTAAGCAATTGTTTCAGCCATGCCAACCTTCAGCAACCACCACCTGATCAGTCGGAAGCCATTGACATTCAGGCATGACCTTCCACCAGCGAAAAGATTATGACTCACTAAAGCCTCAGATGATTGCATTTTTTAAATCATATATTTTTAAAAGCATTAGGATATGTACTTTTTTTAGACATAATGCTTTTGCACATTTAATAGACTACAGTGGTACTGTAGACATAGCTTTTATATGCACTGAGAAACCAAAAAAATTGTGTGACTTGCTTTTTTGCAATATTTGCTTTCATTGCTTTCTTGTGGTGGTCTGTAAAAGAGCCCTCAATATCCCTGAGGTATGTCTCTGCAGTGCTCAGGCTTGAGCCTGTTTCCTCAGAAAGAGGGGGCATTTGTATCCCTGTAAACAGTGGCTTTCTTAGGGCCATATGCACATTGCTGAAGATGAGACAGGAGCAGAAAGGACCAGGGAGGTTATGCTTTGTCCTGGAGCTGATCCCCAAACCCATTGTGTGGATAAGCCCTAAAGAAATGTCTGCCAAGACTCAGAAATGTATTTTCTTTTGTTTCCTTCTTTTCTTTTTAACTTATTTATAACATACATACAAAGCAAAGAAAGAAAAAAGCAATAGTTTTCAAAGCACTCTTCAGCAAGTAGTTACAGGACAGATTCCAGAATTTGTCATGGGCTAACATATAGCTGCTCAGATTTTTCCTCCTAACTGCTCCAGAATATAGGAGGCTAGAAGGCTTAAATATTTTTTTATCACCACAGTCGACTTCTTTCTTTCTTTTTTTTGTGAAAAATAACATATATACCAAAAAGCAATAAATTTCAAAGCATAGCACCACAATTAGTTGTAGAACATATTTCTACAACTTGGTTACATATGTAACCAAGTTTGGCATGGGTTACAATTCCACAAATTTAGATTTTTACTTCTAGCTTCTCTAAGGTACTGGAGACTAAAAGAGATATCAGTTTAATAATTCAGCATTCATACTCATTTGTTAAATCCTATCTTCACTGTATAACTCCACCATCACCTTTGATCTTTCCATCACTCTCTGTAGGGATGTTTGGGCTATGGCAATTCAAGATTTTTCATATTGCATGGGTCTGTCACTAATACGGGGTAGGAAGATGGAATTTTGAGAGGCTGGGCCCTCTAGGTTTCAGGACTTTTCTGGTCCAGGAAACCATTTGGAGGTTGTAGGTTTCTGGAAAGTTACTCTAGTATGTGGAACCCTTATGGAATCTTATATATTACTCTCGGTGTTCTTTAGGATTGGCTGGAATGGTCCTGGGTGGGGTTTGGCAGGTTGTGATAGGTAGCAAGTTCTAACTGATGCTTGCGTAAGAGTAATTTCAGAGAGGCCTCTCGACTCTATTTGAAACTCTCTCTGCCACTGATACTTTATTAGTTGCACTTCTTTTCTCCCTTTGGGTCAGGGTGAAATTGTTGATTCCACGGTGCCAGGGCTGGATTCATACCTTGGAGTCATCTCCCAAGTCACCAGGGAGATTTTCATTCCTGAGTATCTTGTCCCATGTAGGGGGGAGGGCAATGATTTCATTTGCAGAGTTGGGCTTAGAGTGAGGCCACATCTGAGCACAAAAGAGGTCCTTCAGGAGTAAGTCATAGACATACCTATATGTAGGTTAAGCTTCTCCGCTACCTATATGAGCTTCACAAGTGTAAGGGCATCGTCTATTGATTTGGGTGTCCCTAAAGTTTGACGCAGTATCAAGAGATTTCCTGATGGTAAAATTTAATAGTTCCATATTTTCTCTCCCATCCCTCAAGGTACTTTGCCAATACATTTTGATTATCTGCTCAGTATACTCTAGGATGTATCCAGGCATTATATTAGGCTATACAGGATTAAAGGACGTCTTTCTTATCTTGGGCTTCCTGTGTTTCAATTGTTCAAATGAAATGTTCAAATTCAACAGCTAGGTTGAATTAGGTTATGTGCTATAGAAAATTTCAGTTCTAGACCAGATAAGCCTTTCTTCCTTTGGTCTCAAAGAGTATGTGTGGTTCTAAAATATAGACCTTGTCTTCCTTACCCTTGGGTTCTGAATGACTTTAACCCCAACCTGATTGCCTTTGTTCTTATCTCTAAATGTCAAATATATCTCAGTATATAAACAACCTCTTGAAATCCAGAAATAAAAATTGCCACTTCAGACTAAATGTGTCTGCTATAAAAGCTTACAGTCTAGGCCCCTGTTTTCTTGTGAGCATTTCCTAAAGGAGACCATACCATTGTTGTTCTTTTGTTTCTGGCTTATTTTGCCTCACCAAGTATCCCACATGTTCGTTCACATCAATGCTTGCCTCACGACTTCATTCCTTTTTTGTAGGAGCACAACCTTCATTCATAAGTATATACCATCATTTGCTGATCTACTTCTCAGTGCATCCTTTAACCACCTGAGTTCCTCAGGGATCATGTATAGGGTCCAAAGTCCACTGTCCATCAACACTCTTATTAGATAATTTTATTGTTCCCGAGAGAAAGAAAATCAATAAACACACCCTCACCAGCAAGGAAATCTAAACTTCCTCTTAACTCTTGTCCCTCCCCCCCATTATTTATCTCTGCTGTTGATCTGGTAGTGCTGATGGTTTCCTTTCAGGCATAGCCCATGGTATGCAATAACAGTTTCCCCCCTGTACCATACATAGAGTTAAAACCCCACAATAACAAAAATTAAAAATTCCTTGGAGGGGTTCGGCAGCTGATTGGATCTGGTAGAAGAAAGTGGCAGTTAACTTGAAGATAAGACAATTGAAATCACCTAGTCTGAGATCAGAAAGAAGAAACAATGAAAAAAGCCTGGGGAACTGTGGGACAACATCATGCATTCCATTATACTTTGTGGGAGGCCCAGAAAAAGAAAGAGAGAAAGGAGTAGAGAGACCATTAAAAGAAATATTGGCTGAAAACTTCTCAAATTTAACAAAAGCGTCAGCGTACACATGCAAGATGTTCAATGACTCCAAATAGGATAACCCAAATAGACCCACACTATAGCATAAATACAATTTGATAGTTTAGATATAGTTAAAACTATCAAATACTAGAGATAAAGAGAGAATTCTGAAAGCTGCAATAGAGAAGGAACGTGTAACTTAAAAGGAGCCTAAATCAGTTTTAAGTGTTGTTTTCTCATTGGAAACCATGGGAGCAAGAAGGCAGTGGGATGACATGTTTATGATACTGAAAGCAAAAAATGCTCAACTAAAAATTTTGTGTTTGGCAAAAGTGTCTTTCAAAATCAAAGGAGAGATTAAGAAATACCAAGATGAACAAAAGCTAGGTAGTTTGTCAGCATTAGACTGGTCCAACTAGACATGCTAAAGAGAGTTCTGCAGGTTGATTAGACATGCTAAAGAGAGTTCTGCAGGTTGAAAAGAAAGGACACTAAATGATAGATCAAAACTCCATGGAGAAAGAAAGATCTCCCGTGCGTGAAACAGCATGGGTGAATATAAATACCCGTACTATTGTAGTTTTTGTTGTAACTCCATGTTTTAGTTCTTACAGGCTGTAAAAAGCAAATGCGTAAAATGGAATGATAAATCAGTGATTTTGGACTCAAGTATAAACATGTTATTCATGACAAGATCTATATAAAGATGGGTGGGGTGAACAAGATTCAGGGCCATAGTTTGTGATGCTGCTGAAATTAAGTTGATATCAAAGCCGCCAATGAGATAGAGATTTATGATATTAATTTTAAGTCTCATGGTAACTGTAAAGATAATATCAGAATATGCAAAGCTCATAGAGACAGAAATTAGACTACAGGATTCCAGGAGCAGGGTGGGCAGTGGGAAATGGGGAGTTATTGCATAGTGGACATAGGATGTATGCTTGGGGAGATGGGAAAGCTTTAGTACAATTTTTTTTTTTTTAATTGAGAGAAACTACAGAGGCAGTGACAGTTAAATGCAGTATATGATCCTGAATGGGATCTAGCAAGGGAGGAGAATAGACTCAAAAGGACACTAGTGGGTCATATGCAGTAATTAAATTTAGACTGAACTTAACATCAATGTTAAATTTTGTGAGCTTGATAACCATATTTAAGGTGGTCACAAATGAATATCCTTGTTCATAGTATATGTACATGGCGGTATTGAGTTTAAGGAGTATGATTTATACAACCTACACTCAAATGGTCAGAAAATGGATTGATAAGTAAAGAGATAGATGAATGGGATAGAATGATACTGTAAATGTAGCAGAATGTTAAATTGGTTCGATTTGAGTATATGGAGGGTAGGGGTATGTTGGAGTTCTTTGTATGGGGTTTGTATTATTTTGTAATTGTCACATGAGTTTGAAAGTATTTCAAAATGAAACTATATAGGATGACAAAGTAACTGTATTGATTAATGACAAATGCAATAAATGCTTTACTTTTCATGTAGTCATGAGAATAATATTTCAAGATACATATAGCAATGATGATGTGATATGAAAATATCTATTTTCTGTTGTTGACAAAGTCACAGCCATTGCTAATAGTATCGGGGTTTGCTAAAAAGAACCCCCCCCACCCCCCATCTAAATTGAGGAACTTTCTGAATTCTTTCTGTAATCCTTTCTCTAGAGTAGAGACATTCACGCGTTAAGACTGGTCCTAAACTTGCAATTCTGCTTCACGGGCTTTTTCTTTTCCACAAATGTGTAAAGTTCTTCTCAACTTCCTGGTCTTTGTCCTTGCAGTTCCTTTACCTGGAACATTCTTCATACTGTTAATAAGACTGGCTCCTCCTCATATTTTAGATGTTAGCTTTCAAGTCATTTTTAGAGGGAAACTGTTACCATTTTTTTCTTCTAATAATTGTATTGTTCACTTGTTTGACTATCTCCCTTCAAATATAAGTATCTAAAAGATAGGAACCATGTCTTTCTTGTCTTCCACTATATCCCTTGTGCTTAAAACAGAGTACTTGGTACATAGGTGTTGCATCTATATCCATAAGAGACATTGGGCTGTAGTTTTTTTGAAGTCTCTTGACCTGGCTTTGCTTTGAGGGTGATTTTAGCCTTATAGAAATGAATGAGGGAATGTTCCATCCTCTGCAGTTCCTTGGATGAGTTTGAGCAGAATTAAGTCTTCTTGGAATGTTTGGTAGAATTCCCTGGTGAAGCCATCTGGTCCTGAGCTTTTCTTTGTAGGGAGGTTTTTGTTAACTGATAACAATCTCTATAATATTTATTTTGTGGAGGTCTTTTTTATCCTCTTAAATGAATGTAGGTAGTTTGTATGTTTTCTATGAATTTGTCCATTTCAACTAGGTTATCTAATTTATTTCTGTATAGTTGTTCACAGTATCCTCTTACAGTCTTTATTTCAGCATGGTTGGTAGTAGTGTCCCCCTTTTCATTTCTAATTTTCGTTATTTGTATTCTATTTTATTGTCAGTCTAGCTAAATGTTTTTCAATTTTATTGACCTTTTCAGTGAACCAATTTTTGGTATTGTTAATTGTCTTTTTTTTCCCTGTCTATTCCATTTGTCTCAGCTCTAATTGTTGATATTTCTTTCTCCTTGCTTTGTGTTTCATTTAATATTTTTTTTTCTAGCTTTTCATATTTGAGGTTAGGACTCTGATTTGAAGTCTTCTCTTTTAATGTAAGTATTTAGAGCTATAAATTTTCCTCTTAGCACTGCTTCACTGCATCCCATATATTTTGGTATGCTGTAGTTTCATTTTCATTCACTTCAGCATATTTGCTATCATTCCCCTCAGGATATTTCCTTCCAATTTCCTCTTTAACCATTTGTTGTTTTAAATTATGTTGTTTAATTTCACAGTTCTTTTATTGATTTCTAGGTTCATTCTGTTGTGGCCAGAGAATATACATGGTATTATATCTGTATTTTTAAATTTATTGAGACATGTTTTGTGACCTAGTATATGGTCTCTCCCTGAGAATGGTCCATGTATATTCAAGAAGAATGTATATTCTTTTTGTGTTTTGTGCAGTGTTCTATGTATATGTCTGTTAAGGTCTAGTTGGTTTCTTGTTACATTTCCTTGTGAATCTTGTAATTTTCTGTCCATTATTGAATGTAGTGTATTAAGGTCTTTAATACACCCTTCAGTTATTTCAGTATTTGTGTCCTGTATTTTGGGTTCTGCAATTAATTGCATATATATGTATATAATTGTTACATCTTTTTGATGAATTGTCCCTTTTATTAGTATATACTGTTTAGATTTAAGTTTAGTTTATCTGTTGTTCGTATACTAGCCCAGCTTTCTTTTGGTTCCTACTGCTTGATAAGCTTTTTCCATCCTTTTACTTTCAACCTACTTCTGTCTTTGAATTTAAGGTGAGTCTCTTAGGTCTTAGGTCATGCTTTTTTTTTGTACACAAAAACCATACACAAAAACCATTATTTACATACCCACATTCTGTATATGGTGTACAATCAGTGGCTCACAATATCATCATACAGTTGTGTATTCATCACCATGATAATTTTGTAGATCATTTGCATCACTACAGAAAAAGAACTAAAAAGAAAAAACTCGTGCATGCCATACCCCTCACCCTTCCCTCTCATTGACCGCTATTATTTTTATCTACCCAATATGTTTTAACCATTGTTCCTCCTATTTTTTTCCTATACCCCTTACTATTCCCTTTCATTGATCGCTGGTATTTCAGTCTACTCAATTAATGTTAACATTTGTTCCCTCTATTATTTATTTATTTTTAAACCATATTTTTTACTCATCTGATCATACCATAGATAAAAGGAGCATCAGACACAAGGTTTTCACAATCACACAGTCACATAGTGAAAACTTTATCACTATACATTCATCTTCAAGAAATATGGCTACTGGAACACAGCTGTGTAGTTGTTTTTTTCTTAACAAGCAAAACAATAAGATATCATTCCATTCTACATATATAGTCAGTAATTCTTAATATCATCACATAGTTGCATATTCATCATTTCTTAGAACATTTGTATCGATTTAGAAAAAGAAATAAAAAGACAACAGAAAAAGAGATAAAACGATAATAGAGAAAAATAAGTTATACATACCATACCCCTTACCCCTAGCTTTCATTTACCACTAGCATTTCAAACTGAATTCATTTTAACATTTGTTCCCCCTATTATTTATTTTTATTCCATATGTTCTACTCTTTTGTTGATATGGTAGATAAAAGGAGCATCAAACACACGGTTTTCACATTCACAGAGTCACATTGTGAAAGCTATATCATTGTTCAGTCATCATCAAGAAACATGGCTACTGGAACACAGCTCTACATTTTCAGGCAGTTCCTTCCAGCCTCTCCACTACATCTTGAACAACAAGGTGATATCTACTTAATGCGTAAGAGTAACCTCCAGGATCACCTCTCGACTCTGTTTGGAATCTCTCAGCCATTGACACTTAGTCTCATTTCACTCTTCCCCCTTTGGTCGAGAAGGGTCTCTCAATCCCTTGATGTTAATTCTCAGCTCGTTCTAGGGTTTTTCTCAGTCCCTTGATGCTGAGTCTCAGCTCATTCCAGGATCTCTGTCCCACATTGCCAGGAAGGTCCACACCTCTGGGAGTCATGTCCCACGCAGAGAGGGGGAGGGTGGTGAGACTGCTCATCCTTTGACTGGAGGGAGAGGCCACATCTGAGCAACAAAAGAGGCTCTCTTGGGGGTGACTCTTAGGCCTAAATTTTAAATAGACTTGACCTATCCTTTGTGGGGTTAAGTTTCATATGAACAAACCCCAAGACTGGGGGCTCAGCCTATAGCTTTGGTTGTCTACACTGCTTGTGAGAATATCAAGAATTCACCTTGGGGAAGTTGAATTTCTCCCCATTCTCACCATTCCCCGAAGGGGGCTTGCAAATACTTTTCCACTTACTGATCAAATCACTCTGGGATTCATCTGGGCATCAAATCAACAAATTCTCATCTTCTACCTGAGATTCCAAGTACTTATGATGTTCAGTCAAATTATCTACATAAGTTATATTAGGAAATGCTCTAGTCAAAATATAAATTTTGTAACAAATAAACATTTTTTGCTTTAGTCTCACACATAAGGTGACATTTTAAAATATTAATTACCATCTATTTTGAGCACCCTGCAATAATGACATTCCTTTATTCTTCCTCATGCAAAAACATTTTTAAAATTTGTACATTGTACATTTCACTATTGTTATACACTCTAGGCTTTCCTAGATTATATCATCTCAGTCTTTAACATCTATCTTTCTTTCTGATTTCATTTATGTCCCCTGCCCTCCTCCCTCTATCATTCTCACATGCAGCTTCATTCAGTGTTTTAACATAATTATATTACAGTTAGGTAGTATTGTGCTGTCCATTTCTGAGTTTTTGTATCCAGTCCTGTTGCACAGTCTGTATCCCTTCAGCTTCAGTTCCCCAATATCTTACCCTATTTCTATCTCCTGATGATCTCTGTTACCGACGACATATTCCAAGTTTATTCACTAATGTCAGTTCATATCAGTGAGACCATACAGAATGTGTCCTTTAGTTTTTGGCTAGTCTCACTCAGCATAATGTTCTCAAGGTCCATCCATGTTGTTACATACTTCATAAGTTTATTCTGTCTTAAAGCTGCATAATATTCCATCGTATGTATATACCACAGTTTGTTTAGCCACTCGTCTGTTGATGGACATTTTGGCTGTTTCCATCTCTTTGCAATTGTAAATAATGCTGC